>ML379994.1:30026-150737 GCA_005239525.1 Nicotiana knightiana | reverse complement strand
ATATATATATATATATATATAATTATTTCTTATTGTTGATAAATTTATACTTTTTGTTTTCATATTAGTTTTTAATAACTTAATTTCTTCCTCTAATTAATATAACCAAAATAGCTTTCTGTCAATCTTAGTTTACACATTTGTAGAATAATTTTTCTCTATTCATTAGTTAGTCACATAACTATATCTAATAATCTAATTTATCACTTATTTTCCTCATATAAGTTATAATCACCTCGTCCCAATTTATATGAAGGTGTTTGACTGGACATGAAATATAGCAATAAAGGAAGACTTTTGAAAATTGTGATCTGAAACAAACCATACGAACTTGTATGATTAGAAATTATCTCATTAATGGTAAAAAAATTAAAATTAAATTATTACCAAAGATAAAAATGGGACTAACTAAAAAAAGGGTGTCACATAAGTTGGTACGGAGGAAGTATGTTTTCTAGATTCCCTCATTTCAATTGTGATGCAATCAACATTAAGTTCGTTTAATTTTTTTGTACTTAATAAAACCAAGTTCTCATTATTTCTTTTCACATACTTGTTTAGTTTTTTAAACAACGTACTATTGAGCCGCCCCTGCTTATTAAGCCCTTGCTTTAGGCCTCAGGTTCAATTTTAGCAACCCCTGTTCGGACGTCCGTTTGAGAAATTAGAAATTTCAAATTTTTCTTGAAAGTTTCATTCGGTTTGGTGCTAAATTCATAGTTCTAGGTGTTACTTTTGCAATTTAATCACGCGAGCAAGTTCGTATGATATTTTAAGACTTGTGTGTAGGTTTTATTTGGAGCCCCGAGGTCTCAGTTGAGTTTTGGATAGGCTACAGAGTGAAAATAGGACTTAGAACATTGATGGTGTTTCAGTTGCTGGTGTAGGCCTCTGATCTCGCAAATGCGAGATCAGGTATCGCATTTGTGACCTCTGCAGGTTCTGTATTTGCAAGTTATTTATTGCATTTGCGAGGAATAGCTGGGCCATATAGTCCTAACAATTGCGAAGCATTCTTCGCATTTGCAAAGTAAAGCTGGGAAGGGCAGCGATTGCAAATGTGATCCTACAGTCGCAATTTCGAAGGTCCATGTTCCAATTTGCGGACAAATTTTCGCATTTGCGAAGGCAGCAGAGGTGTGAAGGACTTCACATTTGCGATTGTCCCTTCGCATTTGCAAAGCCCGGGTCGCAAATTCGACATATGCAACTATGTAAAAGTGACTTGGGCGGGAGTTTTCTCCCATTCTTCAAATTTTCAAAACATAAAACACAAGAGGCGATTTTCCAAAGAACTTTTCTTCCCCAAATAATTGGTTAGCAATTCTAAACTAGTTTTTTTCAATATTTCACTATATTTTACAAGATTTCAACCTAAAATCTAAGGTTTTCATTGTGGAATTGGGGATTTTTGGGTAGAAATTAGAGATTTCAAAAATTGGGATTTAGACCTCAAATTGAGGTTAGATTCCAAAACCAATTATATATCCAGACTCGGGGGTGAATGGGTAACTGGGGTTTGGTCCAAATTTTGGGTTCTAACCAAGCGGGCCTGAGTGTTGACTTTTTCAATAATGGCCTAAATTGAATCCTTTGCTATCGTGGGTATTTTCTAAGGCTTAAATTGAATCGTTTGGTTTGTAATTTTCTAGAATCTATTGGTCTGGGGGCTTGTTTGAAGAGAAAAGTCGTGGTTGAGAATTGAGTTTGGCCTTGGCTTGAGGGATTAGGTCTTATTTGCCTATTTGTTATGTGTTTATATGTTAGGTACAATATATAGGTGAGGTGACGAGTACCTATGCGTTTTTGTCGAGTTATAGCATGCGAGTGGGTCTTATTTTTGCAGTTGTTGCTTTCCAAGATCATATTATCCATGCTTAGACTAGTTAATCGTTATGTTTATCGTTCTTATCATGTTCACAGACTTTGGTTTTGGTTGAGTATTGACTCAAAGTTTAGATTGGTATTATGGAGCCAAATGTTGAAGTAAGACTTGTTCTTGTTATTTCTATATCCCCGTTGTTATTGTTAATTTTTTTGGTGAGGGAGAGTGTTAATGCACGAAGGGTGACTAACCACGAGGCTGATAGCTCGTACCTGGATCTGCACACGAAAAAAACATGTGCAGGAGAGGGCATGAGTACACCACATTTGGTACCCAGTAAGTGCCAAGCCTAATCCCAGTCAAGTAGTGACGATGTTAGGTTAAGGCTTTACTGGATTTCTATGTAAATCAATTTAAAATAGTACAAAGATAGGTAATGTAAACAGTAAGCAGTTTAAGAAAACAATATAAGTTCTACAGTAAAGAGAGAGAGACCTCGGCTCAACACAATATATGTTACAAGGTGGAATCTCCCAGGATACCGTACCGTAGTTCCAAATGATTATGTAGTACAGGGGGATCTCCCGAAATACGTCTGTAGTACCAAAATAAATATGCAGTTCAGAGGGATCTCCCGGAATATGTTCGTTGCCCCAATTTAAATATGCAGTACAGGGGATCTCCCGGAATACGTCTGTAGTCCCAATTTAAATATGCAGTACAGGGGGATCTCCCGGAATACGTCTGTAGTCCCAATTTAAATATGCTATGCAGGATGAATGACAAGTATAACATCAAACTCACATGGTTTATACAAGTCACAGATAAGGCATATAAGGGCTTAACTAAGCATGGCGCACAGAAAATCAAGTAGACAATTAAGCACGTAAGCATGCTTTCCTAATCTAAACTAAACAATATATCATATGAGAGAAAGTTCATAGAAGAGAAAACAGTTTATGTTTTAGTAAGGAAGAAAAATGAGATTTTTGAAACAACGGCCCGTGTACGTACTCGTCACCTCACGTACACGGCGCCCACACAACATTTAGCATCGAATATCCTAAGGGGGAAATCCCCAACATAAAGTTAGGCAAGCCACTTACCTCGACTGCTCAAATCAACCTGGAATCACGTTCTTGCCACGAGTACCATACTCCGATTGGCCCGAATCTATTCAAATAAGTTTCATAATGTGAATATCATTACATGAAACTAGTTCAACAAATAAATTTGAAGCGTAAGAGCAAAATTAGGGAAATTCCCCAAAAAATGTCTCCCGGGCCCACGACTCGGAATCGGGTGAAAGTCACAAATTTCGAACACCCATTCACTCACGTGTACACTCAACCAGAAATCATCACAATTCGACGTAGAAATCTCACTCAAAACTCGGATTCTCAATCGGGGGACCTTTCTCTCATTTTCAAACACTTTCCCATCATTCCTCCCTAATTAGATTGAAGAATTCACTATAGATTGATGAAATACAAGGGAAATAGGATTAGGAATCGTTATCTATCGATCTCCTCTTTAAAATCCTCACAGAATCACCAAATCCGGAGCTCCAATTGATTTTAGAAATTATGAAGTCCAAAACCTCGAATTGCCTATTTTTACCCAGTGATTTCCGCTTTTACGGCCAATAGGACCGCACCTGCGGTCCCGCACCTGTGGAAAATGCATCGCAGGTGCGAAAACTCATTAATTGGGATGGGTCCGCATCTGCGATCCCACACCTGCGGTCTCCCAGTCGCACCTGCAGACCCAGCTGGCCTTAGGAAAATCCGCACATGTGCAACCCCTTATCGCACCTACGTGTCCGCACCTGCGACTCCCCTTCCGTGGGTGCGAGACACCAGAACCAACAACTTTAGTTGTAGGCTTAAGTCAAAAAAAATTTCCCGTTTGAGCATCTGAGACCCACCTGAGGCCCCCGAGACCTCAACCAAAACCACCAACCAGTCCTAATACCTCATTTGAACTTACTCGAGCCTTCAAACCACATTACATAACACCAAAATCACAAATTATACATGGATTCAAGCTTTAAAACTTATAAACATTTCCAAAATCCTCAATGATGCCGAAACACGTTAAAACTAGTCTGAATGACCTAAAATTTGACACACAAGTCACAAATGACACTACGGACCTACAACCACTTTCAGAATCGCATTCCGAGCCCGACATTAAAATTTCACCTATCGGCCAAAATCGCCGAAATTTTAACTTTCCCCAATTCAAGCTTAACTCTACTACAGACCTAAACCACATTCCGGACTCGCTCCTAAACCCTGAAATCACTCAACGGAGCTAACAGAGTTGACGGAGTTCCATTCCGGGCCCGTCTTCACACAGTTCCACCCACGGTCCGATTTCTATGGCTTAATTTCAAAATTAGGGACTAATTGTCCGAAATCTCTCCGAATTTCATAGCTAATTATTCTGACAAGTCCAAAAAGTAGAAACAAACGCGGGGAAAGCCGTTATTAGGGAATTGAGGCTCTAACTCTCATAACAACCGACCGGGTCGTTACAGAGTTAATGCACGAAGTGCCGTGCTTTTTCTATTGTTTCATATGCTGAGGTTGAGAGTAAAAGCACGAAGGGTGATGTCGTGCGGTTTCCTCTACTGCATTTTCTTGTTTCTATCTTTTAAGGCATATTGTCTGATCAAGTTCTTATTACTACTTTGATTTTTTATCTTGTGATCCCCTCAGCATGTCCCCCTCCCAATATTACTTGTCTTGTTTCTTTTATTGATGTTATTGGTATACATATTGATATACTGCGCAGGTTTATTTGTGGAGCCCTTGTCTTAGCCTCGTCACTACTTCACCGAGGTTAGACTCGACACTTACCAATACATGGGGTCGGTTGTACAGATACTGCACTCTGCACTTTCTGTGCAGATTTCGATACCGGTCTAAGCTGATTCTGAGGTTAGTTGCTGGCTTCACTTCAGCGGAGACCCAAGGTAGACCTGTTGGCGTCTGCAGGCCCTCGCATCTCCTTCTATACATTCTCTTTACTATTTATTTTTTTTGAAGACAAATGAATTTCTTTCAGACATTTAGTTGTATTTAAATCTTAGAAGTTCGTGAATTGTGACTCCAGATCCGAGTAGTTGTGTATAAATATTAAGACTATCATAGATTTTCCACTCTTTTTTTAACTTGTTGGTTTAATTGTTGTTAACCATTGAAAGGTTTAATAATTGGCTTAATTATCTCTAATTTTAGCTTGCCTAGCAAGTGAAATGTTAGGCTCCATCACGGTCCCAACGATAGGAATTACGGGTCGTGACACTCATAAAATTCTTAGTTTACAAGTGAATATATATGTAGCTCATATAATTATTTTATGGTAGAATATGGACCATAGCTTAAAATCCATACCAATAATATAAAAATCATACATAATATCGTCATATTTCACTTAATACAACCTCCAACTAGAGAACAAAAATCTTCATCGAAAATCCAAGACTAGTAACCACGTAGGGCATAAAGACATAAACTAAAATTTGACAAATTTTTAAGCACAAATATGCCAAACGCACCAATAATTAGTCATCTAGGATATTAAATAGAGCACTTTCTTACAAAATAATTATATCATCATACAATATCAAGTATACCTTGTAAGACCTAGTCAATAAAATCCTACACCTCTATTATTGAATTTAGTACAACAACATGTCTATTTACTAATAGCCAATGTGTAAACCCACTATATGACTAGTATTTAATCATGGAGACCATGGGGAGTCATCACGCCAACATTGAATTAAAAACGGATTAAAATTATTAAGAAATAATTTCCAGGAAATAGAAAAAAGTCCAAAACACAATCCAAACGACCTTCAAATGCCGAAAAACACCATGATTTACTATAAAAAGAGTGAGTTTTTCTCACCATGTGGTTTCTGATAGACCCACTAAATTTCATCTCAATCGGAGTCCGTGAAGTTCATTGACCTCTGAAACCACCGACAATTCAGTCAAAAACGGGTTTTGCATATTTCTAGGGTTTACCCAAAAAATCCAGATCATATCAATCAAATATCAACCAAAAATAGATATCTTATAATTACAAGAATAATCCAAAATATTTGCACTATTAATTCACAAAACAACAGTGTAGTTTTTCAAAAAACAACATATACATGTAATTTGAAAATGCACATAAACACGATATTCTTGTTTCATGAAAAACCTAGTTATCTAATTAGATGTGAGTGGGCTCTGATACCAATTATTGGAATATTATTTGCAGCGGAAGCAATGCAAGTATCAAAATAACATGTAATCAACTAGTATAAACGAAATTTCACGGGTTACCTCTTGAAGCGTGAACAAAGTTCCTCTATCACGTAAGCCTCCAATTCCACAGCAACTCATTGAAATATCCACCACCCGCATGATCACGATCTCTGAACGTTCCACGGTCTTCTACTGTTGTCACGACCCAAAATCCAACTAGACGTGATGGCACCTAGCTCGACCCGGTAGCTCAGCCAATTAACAACTATCCAATTCCAATGAAATTCAATAAATTTCGACATTTATGGGACAACTCTTTCTTTTTGGGATTGGGTAAGGGATTGGAAGAGTCGCCACCTAACGAATTAAGGTGCGTTAGGGCACCTAGAGCAATTAACTCATAAACCAGTTTGCATCACCAGAGATCGGGTAAGGGCTCAAATTACCTCGAGGAGAAGGTCTTAGGCACCCCTCAAGGTCCACAACAGTGGGTCCCGGCCGAACATAAATTAATAAAATTAATCTAAAAGGGGAGGAAAACAATTTGGTCAATACAAGTTACTTTAAACAGGATTAAAGGGGGTCCTAGGTTTTTTAGCCTATAGGATTATTCCATGCAATACTTTGTAACTTCCCCAAGTTGGGGTGTTACTCATAGCATTAGCGCACGGGCTATCATCTCCTTACTACTCAATTACTATCTTTCAGTTGTTACATAAACGTTCTAATAGCTTCTAGCTCGTTCCTTATGCGTGCACTACCCGTCCCTTACCTATGTCCCTGGAGGTGTTAGGACCTCTATTTAGGATGGTTCTAGACCAATCTATGTTACTTAAAAATAAGAAATCTAGGCGACAAACAAAAGACAAATAGGACTTTCAAATAAATAAATAAGGGCTCACATTTACCTCCACACGTAAACAAAAAGGCACATAATTAAAAAAGCAAACTTCGTTAATTTTAGGATCCTATAGGCAGGATATCTATATGAGAAGAAACAGAATATAAAGACAGTTTTATTAAGGCGAGCATTGTGACCTATTTGTTTGCCTATTGATTTTATCCAGCGGAAATCTCGGCATTCCAAGTAGGTAATATTTCACAATTTTAAGCCTAGAATCATTAATGAGTCCTACAAATTGCCTAGGTGATGGCTAGAATTGGTTGAATTCAAATTATTATTTCAAACAAACAGGATCCTATAGACATGGTCACTAATGCACGTTTTGTTGAAAATATGTGTAGATCATATGAACATGATTTCTAATGCAGAATTAAATGAAAAGTCCTATAAGCAAGATCACCAGTATGAAAGCGTAAATACAGAATCCAAATTATCAGGCAAAGTCCTATAGATTTCTAAACACAGTATAGTACTCACATAGCTCAACATCATAGTTAAATCCTATAGGCAGGATTTTTACCCAGTTTGGTAAAGAAAATAAGAAGAACCCCCAACTTTTACTAATTAACCCCAAATCTGTTATTACAGAGATTATTACAGCCCAGATTATAGAATGAATTACATAATAGTAACAATTATACTATAGGGAGCCTTCATAGGCCCAATCTAAACCCGAAAACCAGGCCTGCAAACATAACAACTTGAGAGCATAGTAGTGATCCATCCATGGTACATTAAAATCAGGATTCCAGTGTGTCAAAGTTCCCAAGGGCCTTAGAAATCCCGGGCAATGCTCACACAAAAACCACATTCAGAAAGATAACTCATAAAAGGTTGGAAGACTAGCCCCAATGTGTCATAATTCAAAGGAGTCTCAAGGACCCTAGGCAGTGCTCACACTGGGGGTGGTGAGAACCTAAATGACTAAGAGTAGGAATTTGAAAACCAGTGCATAAAGGGTAAGGGCGCAGGTTTTAAAATAAACAGTTCAATTTCAGAAGAAAGAAAGTTCAGAACATAGAGTTGCAGGCAAAAACTGCATTAATAAAACAAAAAGAATTGTTACTTAGCACATAGTTCAAACAGATTGAAATCTGATCAAGCTAAGTAATTATACTGGACTTATGACAATCATTGTTTAATTACAGAAACCATTAGGAAGAACAACTAAGTTAGCCAGGTACAAGAAATAGACAGACGGAGCTGATAAGTTAGGCAACATACGTATTTGATTACATGCTTATAGTACCTTATAAAGTTCAAAACATGTTAATGAAACAAACTAAACCTTACATTAACTTATGAGAATGAAACAGGCTAGTCAAACAAAGCATAGAGACTGAAATTGCAAAGGTTAGGGCATACCAGTTGAGAAGAGAGCAAGTAAATATGCAATAGCAGTTAAGTTCCAGAGTAATTTGGCCTTGGCTTTCAACCGGCCAAACAATAACCACTTAGTACAAAAATCATAATAAAAGAGAATAAAGAGAGCTTAAGTTTTTAGTGAGTAAAAAAATAAGAGTTCGAGTCTGTCTTAGGGGAGAGGGAGAAGGGGTTTAAATAGTACTCAATGAGGCAGACAAATAAGGTAATAAGTCAATCATAGACAAATAAGGATTGGAATCAATTAATAGAATTAGTTTAAAGTCGGTTTCAATCAATAGCATAAAATCAGGTCAGTATTACTTATGTTAAGAAAAATAGAACAAATTAACAACCAAATGCCGGACCAAATAAGGTAAGAACAGGTAATTCGAACGAAAAATAAGGAAATATCAGTACTATACAAAAAGGAAAGACTGATTTCAAAACCCTAATTTTGGGGTAAGTAAAATTAGTCAGCAATTATTGGCCATGGTTAAAGATAGATAGAATGAAACATTAAAAGGAAAATAATCAAATAGTCGAAAACCCTAGAAATTAGGAAAACATACAAAGACATATAGACAGAAATAATTAAGGTTTGAACCTAAATTTTAGGGTAAGTGAAATCAATCAGAACTAATAAAGGAAATACTCAGAGATTGAAACATTAAATGTTGAAACAGGTTTGGCGAAAAATCTGTTAAAATCGAAAACCCTTATTTTTAGGGTAATTAAAATTAGTCAATAATATTAAAAGAAAAACTATAATAAAGATGCATAGAGACGGATAAACGGAAGCATTAAAGATTGAACCAGATTTGGTTCGATTTTTTAAGAAACAAAACCCTAATTTTTAGGGTAAAACATTAGTCAGAAAAATCATAATAGAGATGTATGAAAACATCAATGGAAAACATTTAACAAAAAATAGAAAACTATAACAGATCTAAAGAGATCTGAACCCTAGCTTTAGGGTAAGTGAAGAATTGAAAAAAACTCTCAAAGATTCATACCATAAAGGGACGATAATGAACATAGACGGACAGAAGTGAAGGTTCGAACCAGATTTGGTTAAAAGCAAGAGAGATATGTTTACCATGTTAGGAAAGTGATTATGTAATACCATAATCGTTAACTAGTAATAGGAGAGGGCTAATAAGGTAAGGGAATCGTTAATGGATTCCATCTCCGAGTTGAAATCGAAAGGGAAACGGGGGTTACGACGTTAGGGTTTCAGAAGATGAGAGGTGAGTTGAGAGGAGATGAGAGGAGGGGGTTTAGTGACGGCGGGTAGACGGGGAAATGAATTAGGGTTAGGAAGTATAATTAAAAGAGTTAGGGGTATTGGGAGCCGTTGATTTCGAGAGATCAACGGTTGGGATTAGATCTTAGGTCGGGCGGGTTAATTTGGACGGATATGGGTCTGGGTTGGACAGGCATGGGTATTTGGGTACTAGGCTGGTGCATTGGGCTTGGGTTAGGTCTGAAATTGAAAAATAAAAGAGGCTAGGTTTTAAATACACAATTAAATCAGTTAAATAATTTATAAAAATAATTAATAAATGATAAAAATTCTATTTGTATATGAAAAATGATTTAAAATAATTACTTAACATTATAAAAATATAAAAAAAATTATTTTCCGTGTAAATAAAGTAATTATGCATGCATGGGCTATTATTGCAAAGTTATTGCAAAATGATTAAAGCTTAATGTAAACATAAATGATAAAAGTTAAGTAATAAAATTATTATAAAATTATTTTTGACGCAAATAGTAATTATTTAGATAATAAAATACTGGAATAAATTAATTAAAAATCCTTTAAAATTACATAAAATTATGAAAAATACTAGTTGATGCTCATGCACTATTTTGAAAGTATATATGTATTTTTTGAAACATATATGGAAAAAATTGGGTATCAACAGTGTCTATATAAAATGTAGTTTAATTACTCGAGGATGAGAAATGGTTTAAGTGTGGGGTGTTGATAATAGGCTATAATTACGTATTTTAGTCGCTTATTACACTCTAATTTACTGCACTATAATTGAGTTTGAGCTTTAATCGCTAGTATTTTTCACTAATTGTTTGTTCTATGCCTTGCAGGAGTGATTCCGAGTTATCTAGATGTTATGGAATGAATTCAAGTGATTAGGATCTTTGAAGTCTGAGTAAAATCCCAAGGAATTAATCGGGGATCATGTTCGGGGATCAACGGATGATAGTTAAGAACGAACGAAGAATCTAGTAGGCATATTAAGCAATGTCTAGTGAAATGCACATAACTTTTCTCTCAAAATTCAGTTTGGGCTCCACAATATATGGTTAGAAATATATTTAAAGTGCTACAACTTTCATGTTTTATGTTATTTCAAATTTCAAACAGAACAGGGTTAAAAGTGTGTGGCAAGTTTGCGTATGCGCACTGACCGCGCAAATGGGGCAGAATACTGGCTAAAGTGCGCGGTCGCACATGTTTTGTCCGGGAAAAGTGTCCTTTTTGCGTAGGAGAAGGTATAATTGTTTGGGAACAACCCTAATTGGTATATATATATATGGAAAAAAATGGTATTTTGAAGACTTTTGACACACTTTGGACCAAAGGAGGCAGAGACACAATAGGAGCATGACGAGGAATTCTTCTACGAGTTTTTCCTTCCTTTTCCTATTTTTCATTGTTGGTTATGACTTTTAGTATTGTAGTTTTACATACTATTATGAATAGCTAAATTGTTTGGACTTGTGTTTCTTAGCGATATTGAACAACTGTAGCTGAGCCTTGGTTCTCTGTGGGATTCAACTCCGGACTCTTAGACCGGATTATATTTGCAGCGACCGCTTATCCTTTATAGGACTAGAGTTAGGCGTGATCACTCACTAAGAGAATTGAATCAGGAGAGAGAAAAATTGAAGCCAATGATAAAAAGGTAGAGACTTACAACTCTTGAATCGACCGGATACTGGGGGCACCACAGATCTTAAAAGGAATGGATTCGAAGAAGTTTGTGCAAAAACATTCCCTCCGAGTGCGGCACAGAAGCCCATTCCAAAGAAGTCTATATGCCTGATATACCCTAATATAACTGGACTACTAACCCCTATGATCATGTTACCTCTTACACATGTTCCATTAAGGGTAATGATTTGGAGGATGATGAAATCGAGTCTCTGTTGCTAAAAAAGTTCGGAGAGAACCCGTCGAAGGGAGAAATGATTTGGTATCACAACGTGCCACCAAATTCCATCGATTCATTCGCCATGTTGGCGGATTCTTTCATAAAAGCACATGACGGGGCCATAAAGGTCGCAACAAGGAAATCAGATCTCTTCAAGGTGAGACAGAGGGATAATGAGATGCTAAGGGATTTCGTGTATCGGTTCCAAATAGAACGCATGGAGTTGCCACCGGTCATGGATGATTGGGCCTTTCAAGCTTTCACCCAAGGGTTGAATGAACAGAGTTCGATAGAATCACGACAGTTAAAACAAAATTTGATCGAGTACCCAGTTGTAACTTGGGCAGATGTTCGCATTCGATATTGAAGATCAGGGTCTAAGATGATCAATTGGGAGCCTTTTCCGGTTTAGTACATCCAAATCGGTCGACAGGTAAAAACAGAGGGACGTCGATAGAGAGACAAGGTAAAATAAAGATTGATACCAGCCATATATTGCAGATCGAAGGATTAACGATCTGGGACGCAACTCAACCCCGAATGATCGAAGAAGAGATCGAAAATAGAATTCTTGGGGACTTATGAGTAAAACTGTCACGACCCAAATTTTCCTCTGTTGGGTACCGTGATGGCACCTAGTCTTAGGGACTAGGTAAGCCTAACATTTAACCGCAATAAAAATAATAAAAGAACTTTAACAATATCGATAATAGAAATCTTGACTGAGTCTACATATTTCCCCAAAACCCGATAAATACAAGTCATAAGCTCTACTAAATCTTTCTACCAAATCTAAATAAAACTGTCTAGAAATAAGTAAATACAGTTGAAATAAACAGGAAGGTGACTCCGAAGCCTGCGAACGTAGTAACATGTTACCTTGAGTCTCTTCAGCAATCATCCGCGCAGCTACTAACAACCAAAACCTAGATCTATGCAAACAAAAGTGCACAGAAGTGTAGTACGAGCACACCACAGCGGTGCCCAGTAAGTATCAAGACTAATCTCGGTGGAGTAGTGACGAGCACTAGTCAAGACACCACTGGTCCACAAAATAAATAACATGAACATAGAAATGACCGAACGTTACATCTATGTAAGACTTCACTGAATAATTTACAACAATGACAATATAAAGCGAAAGAGAATTACAGAAATCAATCACGAAACAGCACAAAAATACACAGAAAGATGGACAGCAAAACAAGCTGAATCGAAAGGAAACACAACACAATAGAGAACACCAATAACTCAACTCCACGTCGGTTTGTTCTTATCGGGCCTTAGCCATTAAAATCTATAACTGGTAGAAATCTTTAAACAGCAGTTCATATGAAAAGCTTTTGCAATAAAATCATTTTAGTATGGAAGAGTTTCCTTTGAAAATATACTTTCTTCAAAAGTAGATATAAGTATATTTAATAGAGAGAACTACGTAAAACGTAGTTTCTTTCAAACTACGAAACTTCCCAAAGATGTTTTCCCAACAAATGACTTCCAAATATCATTTTAGGCAAGGCTAGTGCTATTCAAATATACCTTCGATGTAAAAGTCATTCAAGTATAACCATTTCAAAACCATTTCAATAATACTTTTCAATAAAATCCCTTGATCAAAATATCCTCAAGATTTATCCACCAGAACTCAGTCCGTAACTCAGAAATTGCCATGCAGTACAGGAGGAATATCAAATCTTGCCAATAAATGCAGTAAGAGATCAATAGGAATATCCAAATTTAGAACAACGGAATAAAATGCAAATACAAGTGCACGGAATTACCCTTCATGCTTTTACTCTCATCCTCACCAAAACAAGTGCAGCAAATAGCAAACAGGAACAACGGAAATAATAATGCATAAATACGGCACGGAATGTCCCCTCGTGCAATAAATAAATAAACACTCGGCAAGGAATGTCCCCTCGTGCATAACCTCACAAACACTCGGCACGGAATGTCCCCTCGTGCAATAAATAAATAAACACTCGGCACGGAATGTCCCCTCATGCATAACCTCACAAACACTCGGCACAGAATATCCCCCCATGCAATAAATAAATAAACACTCGGCACGGAATGTCCCCTCGTGCAATAAATAAAAAAACACTCGGTACAGAATGTGCCGTCGTTCATAACCACACAAACACTCAGCACGGAATGTCCCCTCGTGCAATAAATAAATAAACACTCGGCACGGAATGTCCCCTCATGCATAACCTCACAAACACTCGGCACGAAATTTCCCCCCAGGCAATAAATAAATAAACACTCGGCACGGAATGTCCCCTCGTGCATAACCTCACAAACACTCGTCACGGAATGTCCCCTTGTGCAATAAATAAATAAACACTCGGCACGGAATGTCCCCTCGTGCAATAAATAAATAAACACTCAGCACGGAATGTCCCCTCGTGCATAACCTTACAAACACTCGGCACGGAATGTCCCCTCGTGCAATAAATAAGCAAACAACAATTTAAAAAGGGAAATCAACAATAAGAACCATAAATCACAACATCCCGAAAAGGGAGCCAACAACGCAAACAGTATCATTAACAGAATAAACAACAATAGAAATCATACCATCCCGGCAAGGGAGTCAACAATGAAACGACATCATCCCGGCAAGGGAAACAACTATAACCAATCTCGCCTGAACAATTAACTTTACAAAATAAAACTCAGCTCAGACAAGGACCCAATAATAGGCAACATCAGAAAAACACCAACAACATAAATGTTTATCAACTAGATCCAAGTAGCACATAAGGGAAAAATCATATGAGAATAATGTAAGACTCACGGGCATGCTTGACACCAACGAACGGGTGTTCTAATTATGGTTAAACAACGATAAAGCTAGATAACACTAGTATAGTCAATTTGGCAGTTTTAGGAAACAAGTATAACATGAAGATAAGAGCGGTATAATATTCAATTAAGTCAATTAAGATCAAATAGCCAACAAAGGAATCCAAAAGCAAGTAATTCTAGTTTAAGTAGGAAAGGATGAAATTAACAACTAAGGATTCAAAAGTAGAAATTACATCTCATACCCAGGTAACGTAAGAACCTACGAGTCCTAAAAGGCCAATCTATTAACAAATAAGTCCGAGTACACACTCTTCACCTCGTATACACGGACTACAACCAACAAGGAAGACTCAATCCTAAGGGATAGTTCCCCCACACAAGGTTAGGCAAGATACTTACCTCAAAGACGACAACCCGGTACTCAAAAATAGACTTCTCGGGCGAAAAGACCTCTGGGCGGCTCAAAATCAACTAAAACAACTTCAAAATACACATAAAACGCAGAAGGAACTATCCCGAACAATAGAGTTTCAATCTTTACAAAATTATAAAAATCGACCCAAAAGTCGACCCCTGGGCCCGCACCTCGGAAGCCGAAAAATTTTACAAATTTCGACTACCCATTTTGATACGAGTTCACCCATACTAAATTTATCCAATTCCGATGTTATTTGGTCCTTCAAATCATGATTTTTCATTTTAGAACTTTTCTTTCAAAACCCACAATTCCCGCACCCCAAAACACAAATTAAATGATAAAAACAAGAACTAATTCATGAAATATATTTAATTCTAGTGGAATAACACTTACCCATTCAATTTGTGTGAAAACTCCTTCAAAAATCGCCAAGAACCGAGCTCTAGAAGTCAAAATATGATAATAATGGCTTAACCCTCGTTTTTTTGGAAATTTATATTCTGGCCAAGTATTTTGTGCATTGCGATCACGGATCAAACTATGAGATCGCATAGAAGAAAAGATGTCACTGACCAAAGCAAGCTACACGACCGAGTAGAGACAAATGCGATCGCATAGAAGAAGAGATGCCACTTACCAACATGTTGCGCGATCGCGTGGAGATTAATGCGATTGCATAGAGGAAAAATATGCTACTGCCAAACTACCCTATGCGATCGCGAAGCTGGGGTGCGATAGCATTGAAGAAGAACTGGGGGATCAGAATAGCACTATGCGATCGCGACTCTTTCTGTGCGATCGCATAGAAGGAAACCAAATGACAGGTTCAGTAGTTCAAAAATAGGGAAAATAGACCCGAAACTCATCTGAATCACACCCGAGACCTCCGAGACCCCGTCTAATCACATAAATAAGTCATATAACCTAGCACGGACACGTTCGAGGTTTCAAAACACATAAAATAACACTAAATGACGAATCAAACAAAAAATCAATGAAATTCCTCAAAACTTCTTTAAACATCAAATTTTGCATTTAAGGTCCGAATCACGTCAAACGAAGTCCGTTTCATACCAAACTTCACAGATAACACATATCAATCATATCGAACCTGTACCGGGCACCGGAGCCAAGATACGAGCCCGATACCACAGGTTTCACATAAAATTTCATTTTTAAAAACCTTTATATTTTTTAGAAAACTATTTCTTTTAAAAATTCATTTCTCGGACTTAGGACCTCGGAATTCGATTCCGGGCATACACCCAAGTCCCATATTTTCTTACGGACCCTGCGGGACCATCAAATCACGGGTACGGATCCGTTTACCAAAAATGTTGACCGAAGTCAACGTTATTCAAATTTCTAATACAAAATTATCATTTTTATCAATCTTTCACATAAAGGCTTCCCGACTAGGCGCCGTCGTGCACACAAATCGAGGTGAGATAGAAGGAGGTTTTCACGACCTCATAAGACATAATTATCTAGAAATATACGGGATGACCTTTTGGGTCATCACAACAACTGGCTTTGAAAAGTATGTGGATCCCACAGAGGCACCTCGGCTATCAGAGTACAATTTCAGCTTCGATGCATCGGGCATAGTATTGGCTATCGGAAGGATCAAAGACACTAGGTGGCATAGGCCTATGCAGACCGATCCTTCTCAGAGGAACCCGAATTTAATGTGTAAGTATCATGGCACACACGGTCATAGGACCGAAGATTGAAGGGGAAGAAGAAGCCCGTCTATTCAACGAGGGCCACCTTCGAGAGTTCCTCAACGACCGAGCTAATAATTACTTCGGGGAAAGGGACAACAACAGGAAGAATGAACAAGAAGAACCTCCACATGTCATTCATATGATTATCGGAGGGGTCCACGTTCCACAGGGACCGATATTCAAACGCACTAAGGTGTCAATTACTAGAGAGAAACGGACTCGAGACTATATGACCGAAGGCACTTTATCATTCAATGACGGAGAGGTGGAAGGCATTTCTCAGCAACACAACGACGTTCTAGTAATTTCTATCTTGTTAAATAAAATTTAAGTTAAGCATGTTTTAGTGGATCCAGGTAGCTCGACAAACATCATCAGATCGAGGGTCGTGGAGCAGCTCGAAGTGCAGGACCAAATTGTACCTGCATCTCGAGTCCTAAACGGCCTCAATATGGCCAGTGAAACAATTAAGGGGGAGATTATCCTACCGGTCAACGTGGCCAGGACCATCTAAGACACTAAGTTCCATGTCACCAAAGGTGACATGATATAATGCACTGCTAGAAAGGCCTTGGATCCACAACATGAGGGCAGTATTGTTGACCCTCCACCAAATTATGAAGTTCCCGACGACGGATGGTGTAAAAATGATATACGGGGAAAATCATGCTGCAAAAGAAATGTTTGCGGTCGATGAAGTAAAATCGATCTCGACATTATCAACCTCAGAAAAGTCGAGCACCAAAGGTAAACAGGAAACCAAATAGCAATCACTGCACTCAGCCTCGACCGAATCGGAGAAACATGTAGTAGAAGAAGAAGAGGAGGAAGAGGATTTCCTAACTCCTCGAACCTTTGTTGTTCCCGAAGAATTGGATGCTACCAAATCAATGGTCGAAGAGCTGGAAAAAGTTATACTAATCGAGTACCTGCCCGAGCGAAAGGTATACATGGGAACGGTATTAACTCCCGAACTCAGGAAAAAAGTTATTCAATTTCTTATTGATAACATAAACTGTTTTGCATGGTCCCATTTAGACATGACAAGGATCCCACCCGATATAAAAACACATTGACTGAGCTTGGACCCCAATTTCAGATCGGTGAAGCAAAAGAGAAGGCCCCAGTCCGAGGTAAATCATGCCTTCATAAAGGACGAGGTAACTAAACTTCTCAAAATAGGGTCCATTTGGGAGGTAAAATACCCCGAATGGTTAGCTAATGTAGTTGTAGTCCCTAAAAAGGGGAATAAACTTAGAATGTGTGTAGACTATAAGGACTTAAACAAAGATTGTCCAAAAGATTCTTTTCCATTGCCCAACATCGATCATGATGATCGATGCCACGGCCAGCCATGAGATCCTTACTTTTCTCGACGCCTATTCCGGGTACAATCAAATCCAAATGGACCCAGAAGACCAAGAAAAGACTTCTTTCATCACCAAGTATAGAACTTATTGTTATAATGCAATGACTTTCGGGCTAAAAAATGCAGGAGCTACATATCAATGCCTAGTTAACAAAATGTTCGAAGAACAAATAGGTTAGTCAATGGAAGTTTATATTGACGACATGTTGGTTAAGTCCCTGCGCGCTGAGGACCATTTGGCTCATTTATAGGAAACATTCGAAATCTTGAGGAAGTACAACATGAAGCTCAACTCCGAGAAATGTTCATTCAGGGTTGGTTTAGGCAAATTCCTTGGATTCATGGTATCAAATCGGAGTATCGAAATCAACCCCGATAAAATCAAGGCCACCGAGGACATCACCGTCATCGATAGGGTAAAAGTCGTACAAAGGCTGACTAGACGGATAGCCGCCCTGGATCGATTCATCTCGAGGTCATCGGATCGGAGCCACAAGTTTTTATCCACACTCAAAAAGAAAAATGATTTCGCCTGGACTCCGGAATGCCAACAGGCATTGGAAGAATTGAAGCGATACTTATCGATCCCACCTCTACTTCACACTCCGAAGGCAGATGAGAAACTCTACTTGTACTTGGCAGTATCTGAAATCGCGGTGAGTGGTGTCCTAGTTCGAGAAGAGAAAGGTACACAGTTTCCTGTTTATTATGTAAGTCGAACCTTAGGAGAAGCAGAAATCAGGTATCCACACTTAGAAAAATTGGCACTTGCACTAATAAGCGAATCTAGAAAGTTAAAGCCTTATTTTCAATGTCACCCCATATGTGTATTAACCACTTACCCACTCCGTAATGTTTTACACAAGCCCAACCCCGAACGGCCATCAAGTCTCAAACTTTAGCAAATTGGTGGCCGATTTCACACCAACCCTCGTGCCTGAAGTTGAAAAGGAACTTCTATTAAAATCAGGTATTTCACCGGGGGTATGGACCCTTTTCACAGACGGTGCTTCGAATGCAAAGGGGTCCGGTATAGGAAGCGTTTTGAAGCCGCCCACGAGTAGCACTATCAGACAACCAATTAAAAATTTTGATTGACTAATAATGAGGCCAAGTAAGAGGCCATGATTGCAGGTCTCGAGTTAGCCAAAAGATTGGGAGATGAAGTCATCGAAGCTAAATGCGACTCTTTACTAGTGGTGAACCAGCTGAACAAAATATTCGAAGTTCGATAGGATAGAACGCAAAGATATTTGGATAAATTACAGGTAACTTTGCACCGTTTCAAGGAATGGACTCTACAACATGTGCCTCGAGAACAAAACAGTGAGGCCAATACATTGGCAAATTCAGGATCGTCGATCGAACAAGATGAGATTAGCTCGGGGACTATCGTTCAACTCTCGAGGTCTGTGATCGAGAAAGGGCATACCGAAATAAATTCTACAAGCTTAACATGGGACTAGAGGAATAAATACATCGAGTACTTGAAAAATGGAAAGCTCCCATCAGACCCTAAAGAATCTCAGGGCCCTTCGAATTAAAGCTGCTTGTTTTACATTAGATAAATATGGAACATTATACAGAAGAACATTTGATGGATCATTGTGGTGTGTTTAGGACCAAGAGACACCGATTATGTTCTGCGAGAAGTCGACGAAGGCACTTGTAGGAACCATTCCGGCGCTGAGCCGCTAATTCGCAAAGTTCTTAGCGTAGGATACTACTGGGATATCATGGAAAAAGACTTTAAGGAGTTTGTTCGAAGATGTGACAAATGTCAAAGGTCTGCACTGATAATCCACCAGCCCGGAGAACAACTTCACTCGGTCCTATCCCCATGGCCATTCATGAAATGGGGAATGGACATCGTCGGCCCTCTGCCATCGGCCCCAGGTAAAGCTAAGTTCATTTTGTATATGACTGACAATTTCTTTAAATGGGTCGAAGCGCAGGCTTTCGAGAAAGCCAGGGAGAAAGAGGTGATAGATTTCATATGGGATCACATTGCATGTTGATTCGGGATACCAGCAGAAATAGTATGCGACAATGGTAAACAATTTATCAACAGCAAAGTAATAAAATTTCTTGAAGGCCATAAAATAGAAAGGATATTGTCAACACCGTATCACCCTAGTGGGAACGGACATGCCGAATCAACGAACAAGACTATCATCCAAAACCTGAAGAAAAGGTTGAATGAAGCTAAAGGAAAATGGAGAGAAATATTGCCCGAAGTCCTATGGGAATATCGAACAACGTCGAAGTCCAGCAGAGGGGCAACTCCATTTTATTTAGTGTACGGTTCTGAAGCCTTAATTTTGGTCGAAGTCGGAGAACCAAGCGCCATTTTGACATGCCACAGAGGAATCGAATCCCGAGGCTATGAACACTAGCCTCGAATTATTAGATGAGAAACGAGAAGATGAACTCGTTCGAATGGCTACACAAAAGCAACGAATCGGAAGGTACTACAATAGAAGAACCATCCTTCGCCACTTCAAAGTAGGAGACTTAGTCCTAAGGAAAGTCACCCTCAACATTCGGGACCCTAATGAAGGGAAGCTTGGCCCAAATTTGGAAGGACCCTACCAAATCCTCGATATAGTCGGAAAATGGTCTTATAAACTCGAAATGATGGACAGCGAACCACTGCCGAACAACTGGAACATATCACTTCTCAAGCGATAATATTGTTAAGGTATGACTTCCTTTTTTTCTTTCCTTTATATATATATATATATATATAAAGGAAAGAAAAAAAGGAAGTCATACCTTAACAATATTATCGCTTGAGAAGTGATATGTTCCAGTTGTTCGGCAGTGGTTCGCTGTCCATCATTTCGAGTTTATAAGACCATTTTCCGACTATATCGAGGATTTGGTAGGGTCCTTCCAAATTTGGGCCAAGCTTCCCTTCATTAGGGTCCCGAATGTTGAGGGTGACTTTCCTTAGGACTAAGTCTCCTACTTTGAAGTGGCGAAGGATGGTTCTTCTATTGTAGTACCTTCCGATTCGTTGCTTTTGTGTAGCCATTCGAACGAGTTCATCTTCTCGTTTCTCATCTAATAATTCGAGGCTAGTGTTCATAGCCTCGGGATTCGATTCCTCTGTGGCATGTCAAAATGGCGCTTGGTTCTCCGACTTCGACCAAAATTAAGGCTTCAGAACCGTACACTAAATAAAATGGAGTTGCCCCTCTGCTGGACTTCGACGTTGTTCGATATTCCCATAGGACTTCGGGCAATATTTCTCTCCATTTTCCTTTAGCTTCATTCAACCTTTTCTTCAGGTTTTGGATGATAGTCTTGTTCGTTGATTCGGCATGTCCGTTCCCACTAGGGTGATACGGTGTTGACAATATCCTTTCTATTTTATGGCCTTCAAGAAATTTTATTACTTTGCTGTTGATAAATTGTTTACCATTGTCGCATACTATTTCTGCTGGTATCCCGAATCAACATGCAATGTGATCCCATATGAAATCTATCACCTCTTTCTCCCTGGCTTTCTCGAAAGCCTGCGCTTCGACCCATTTAAAGAAATTGTCAGTCATNATATATATATATATATATATATATATATATATATATATATATATATATATATTCGACACTGACTCATTACAGGAGTTTGACAAAAGGCATCAAGACTTTAGGTTTTAAAGTACGCGTTTCACTCTTTTTCCCTTAGATCAGTTTTTTTAATCCCAAATGGGTTTTTTCCAGCAAGATTTTGATGAGGCAACATTTATGTGCTACCTGAGGACAATTCAACAGTATCCAAGGCTTCTTTGAATAAACCTCGAATACTGGGGGGCATCACCCTCGGATGTCATGTACCTCGTGGAAAAAGGCCTCGATAGAGAAAACTTTGTAATGGGCCAAACAGTCGAATGAATCGTGTTCCTATTTATTAGTCGAGTCCCGATGGAGAAACATGTACACATGTATAAATTATTCAAAGAAGTATTTTTTCTTTATCAAAAATCTCATATCTCGAAACAAGGTCTCTACTATGCAAATCTCATACTTATGATTTTGTGAAAAATGTCTCAAGAGCCAAGTACAAATGTGCTTCGAACACTCGGGGACTTCCATCAACGCTTGGCATGTTCGAGTTATCTAAACTCAAAGTCACAAGACCTCAAAGAGGAACCCCTCGATACATAGGCCAAGGACACTGATAACTAGAGATTTTAGCCTATTATTTGCTCTTTTTCGCTTAGGTTTTGGGTCAAAAATGCGTAAAGGTATTCCGGAAAACTAAATTAATGTGCTTGCTTGCAGGGTTTGGTAAAAATGATGCAAAGAAGACAAAATAAGTTCATGAAGGAGTAAAACTTGCACAAACACAAGGCTGGGAACTGGAGCGCGACACCGGTGTAAATACGCAGCCGCGTACGAACCTCCACTGAGGCGGCCACAAATACACAGCCCGCGAAAGTAAGGTTCAGAGAGGCTGATTTGGGCTCAAGTTCTACCGCTGACTGGAATGGCAAAGCGCGGCTGCGGAATATCTTACGCGACCGCGGTTGTATTTTCACTGAGAGCAGCGTTACAGATTCAGAGACTTTTCAAAGTGGACTCAAACGGAAGAACGCGACCCGCGTCCAAATTACGCGGCCGCGTATTACTCTTATGGGGACGCGGTCACTACTCCGCTGGGAACATGAAATGAAGTTCAGAGACCTTGCAATTGAAGCTTAATAGAAGAACGTAGTCCGCGTCCAAAATATGCGACCGCGAATGAATCTCATGCGGACGCGGTGGTTTTTATGATGTCCATGAAACAAGTTCCAGTCCAGATTCAAATACAGAGAAGCGCGGACCGCGCTCGTTATTGCGCGGCCGCGAAAGTCCAAGCGCGGACGCGCCTATTATTGCACTGTCAGAGAAACTTCAATAGGGGCATTTTTGTCCAAAAATTTCAGCTGTGTATAAATAGATCTTTTTGTCATTTTTAGGTTAAGTTATGTTTTAGGGAGCACGTGAACGGCTGGACTTTACATCTTTGAGTTATTTTAGAGTAGTTTTATCTTCAATATTATGTGTTGATACCCAATTTCAGCTATATATAAAATGCATATATAGCTTCAAAACAATTCATGAGCATCAATTAATATTTTTCATACTTTCTGCATTTTTCTAAGGATTTTTATTAATTTATCCCAGTATTTTATTTATATAAATAATTACTAATTGTTGCACAAATGGTTTATTAACGACTTTATTGCTTACTTTTTACCACTTATATTTATACCAAGCTTTAATTATTGCATGAATAGCCACATTTATATTTTTTGGGTTACAATTGCAATAACTTTGCAATAGTAGCTCATGTATGCATTATTACCTTACTTCTCCAGAAAATAGCTTTTATATTTATATAATATCAAGTAATTATTTTAAAATCATTTGTATGCATGAAAATCATTTTTTTATTATTTGTTAATTATTTTTATAGATTATTTTATTAATTAATTGGGTATTTAACGAAATAGCCCCTTTCAATTTCGTTTTAACCCAATTACTTAAAATCTTAGCCCCGTCCGCCCCAGCCCAAATTAAATAACCCATGCCCGACCCATAACCTTCCCTAATCGTGGCCATTGATCTCTGAGAACAAAAGTCCACATTATTCCTTTCCTTTTTTAGTCTAACCCTAACCCCCTCATTTTCTTTTGTTCCGACGTCTTAGTTCTCCCTGACCTCCCCTCTTCTCTCTCAAACACCCACCCCCTAAAACCTAGCCGTCATCACTGAAAAACCACCCGTTCATGGGGTTTCTCTTTAATTTCTGGCCCCTACCGGCCTCTCACCTCTTCTGGTTGTTTGATTATGTTGATTTATGAAAGAAGATCGATGAGATTCCACTAAGATTTGTTCAAAACCTTTATATAAGCCTACCTATGGTCATCTCCGTTTGTGAGTATTATTATTTTTCGTGTTTATGGCCCGAATCTCTGGTTCCAAACCAGATTTCCTTTCATCTTTATCATCTTTTCAAAAACCTCATCTCTTTTTACTTGGGTCTGTTCAGATCCTTGTAGATTTGAGACGATTTTAAGTGTTGTTTGGTATTTCTCTTTGAAAACCTTCTGTTTTTCCTTATTACTATTAGATTCCAGTGTTTTCTGAAACTAGGGTTTCGTATTAAGTTCTCTTTAAAAAGGTTTTTAAGCTTCTAAGTGTTTGAATCTGTTTATCTTTACTAGTCGACTAATTTTTGTGTATATGCTTTAAACCTTAGGTTTTTCTGCTTATTTCATTGTTTACTTCAATATTTTCTCGTTACTGTTATCTGTATCAATCGAAATAGACAGACTGATTTTATTAGGGCTCGAATTATATTTTCCTGTTAAAATTAGTACTTCCCCGTGATTTTACCTGTTTCCTTATTTATGGCTTTTAATTAGTACTACTTGCCTTAATTAGGTTGTAGCCTGATTTGTTGGATTTAATTGACTCTTATACAGTCTATGATTGGTTTGTTTACCTTATTTGAATTCCAATCGCGACTAGTAATTGATTCTCCTTATTTTAAGGTAACTTTCCCCAATTCTGTTTGTATCATTTAGCTTGGGTTTAGCCCCCAATTCATTGATTGATTGTATTTGCTAGACTTACTTAGGAATTGTAATCTTCTTGACTTATTTGTTTACCTTGATAAGTGATATATAAACCCCACTCTGATTTTTCTTAAAGACAGGAACACATTCAGAAAGAAACACACACACACACAAACTCTTGCTCTTATTCAAACCTTTCTGTTATTTGTGTTTGCTACACTGTCTAGCCGGCTGAAAGCCAAGGCTAGGCTATTGGTTTCTGCATACTTTCACCTCTCTTGTTGTTATTTCTTAACTGGTATGTCTCCACTCCTATTATCATTCCATATGCTGTGTCGATAAATATATGTTGTGTAGATAAATATATGTGCTTTCCCTGTTTATTGCTCCCAATCAGAATGACTATTTCTACGTAGTTAAATTCTTGCCTTTCATGTTTATTGATCTCAATTCGCATGACTACTTCTGTGTAGTAGGCCTATGTCTTTCTTGTTTATTGCTCTTAACCAGCATGTTTGTCTCTATCATTAGGTCATATTCAGTATGTTATGTAATTTGTCTGTCAACCTACCTTTGCCTGCTTCATGTCTCTGTTAACTAGCTTGCCTCAACTCTCATGAAATTGTCTTGTCCAGCATGTCAATATGGTTCATACACTCTAGCATGTTCTTATTTGATCTAGGATACTTATCCACTAGTTTCTCAATTAGCATGCCTTCATGTTTGTCTTGTTTTATGTGTTCCTGGATTCTATGCTCCCAACCCCTGCTATCTTTCTCTATGTAGTTGTCTGACCATTATTCTGACCCCAGCATGCTATATGCTCACCTACTGATAAACTAAAGCAATCCTAGGCAATGTGAAATCTTGTTTAAAGTAATTATGATCTTGTTCTGTCTATTTGTTTGACTGCTAGAATCTTTGATTGAACTCAAAGTGCTGAAATGACTCTGTTTGTTCCTATTTACTTCTAAAAACCAAGCTGTTTTCTTAAAACTATCTCCTATTTTTATGTACTGTTTTCAACTCCTACTCTTAGATATCTAGGGTCCTACCCCTCCAGTGTGAGCAGAGTGTCACGACCCGATTTACCCTTCGAAAGGCATCGTGACGGCACCTAGTCTCAACTTCTAATTGCGGAATAGATATTAAATAGAATCAATAAAATAAAGACGGAATAAAGTGAGTCTACAAATGAAACATCGCCACTCTGCGCGTACAAAATACAACTTCCCAAAAACCCGGAATATCACTTTATTCACAAGCTCTATCTCAAAGTGCTCTATACAATGTGAGGAAATACGTGAAAAATATATCTAAGTCTGGAGTGGAAGGTGACTCGAAGGACTCTGCAGACGCGGCAGAATTTCCTTTCGGTCTCCTGGAAGCTGCTGCCCGGACCCCTAGCCACGAAATGACGTGCTGGTACCTGGATCTGCACATGAAAAACATGCGCAGGAAAGGGCATGAGTACACCACATTTTTTACCCAGTAAGTGCCAAGTCTAACCCCAGTCGAGTAGTGATGAGGTCAGGTTAAGGCTCTACTGGATTTTTATAGTAAAATAGTTTAAAATTGAACAGAGAGATATAATAAGCTAAGGCAAAATAGTAGAAACAATGATCTTAAAGAAAAAAATCAACAGGGAGCCCTCGACTTAGCACAGCGTATCTCATAGTAACAAACATGCAATGCAGTACAGGGGGAATTCTCCCGGAATCTCGTATGTAGTCCCAATTTAAATGTGCAATTAAGTACAGGGGGAAAGCTCCCGGAATCTCGTCTGTAGTCCCAATTTAAATATGCAATGCAGTCCAGGAGGAAAGCTCCCGAAATCTCGTCCGTAGTCCCAATTTAAATATGCAATGCAGTATGAATACCAGATACAATTTATTTAAACAGTTCAGCAAAATCACAGGCAAAATATGGGAAAAACTACCTAAACATGGTGCACATATTAACATCTAGGGGAAATTCAAGTAAAACAGGTAGACATGCTCCTTCCTAATCTAAACTATATAGTCAATACATGAGATAGTGAAATATGAATGAAATGATTTATGTCATGGAAGGAAAAATGGAGTTTTAGAAACAATGGTCCGTGTATGTACTTGTCACCTCAGGTACATGGTGCCCAACCAACAAAAATGGTATTAAAATAGCCTAAGGGGAATTCCCCAACACAGAGTTAGGAAAGCCACTTACCTCGACTGCGCTACTCAACTCAAAACCACGCTCTTTCCACGAGTATCCGACTCCGAATGGACCAAATATATTCAATTCGATTGCATAATGTAAATATCACTTTAAAGAATCAAAATAGCTAATAAGTTCGAAGCTAATACGCGAAATTTAGAAAATTTCCCAAAAAGTCCCCCGGGCCCATGTCTCGGAAACGAGTGAAAGTTACAAATTTAGAAAACCCATTCACTCACGAACTCACTCGAACAAGAATCATCGAAAACCAACGTCAAAATCTCATTAAATTTTTGGATTTCTATTTGGGGAAACTTCTTCTCATTTTTATGATTTTTCACCCAATTCATTGATTGCATGGAAGAAATTGCTATAGATTAATGATATACAAGTGAAATAAGGTTAGAAAGTGTTACCTATGAATCTTCTCCTCAAAACCCACTCAAAATCGCCTACTCCCGAGCTTCAAATCATTTTTAGAATATATGAATTTCAAGCCCTCGAATTGGGTATAAACTGCCCAGCGATCCCGCACCTGTGGTCCCGCACCTGCGAAAAATCCATCGCATGTGCAAAAACTCACTAAAAGGACTGGGGCCACATCTGCGGCTCCGCACCTACGGAACCCAGACCGCACCTGCGAGAACTGGTTGACCTTGACCAAACCCACACCTGCGAGCCCCTTCTCCGCACCTGCTTGTCCGCACCTGCGGTTCCCCGACCGCACGTGCGAGATATCAGAACCAACAATGGTTCAGCTGGTTTTAAGTCCAAAAACTCATCCCGTTGAACATCTGAAACATCTCCGAGGCCTCCAGGACCTCAACTAAACTTGCCAACCAGTTTTAATACCTTATCCAAACTTAGACGAGCCTTCAAAATTCATACATAACATCCAAATCATCAATTATGCATGGATTCAAGCCTAAGAACTTATGAAATTTCCAAAATCTACAACCGATGCCGAAACACGTCAAAACTAGTTCAAATGACTTGAAATTTTACACACGGGTCATAAATGACACTACGGACCTACATCCACTCTCGGAATTCAATTCTGAGCCTGATATCAAAATATCACCTACCGGCCGAAATCGCCGAAATTCTAACTTTCGCCAATTCAAGCCTAACTCTACTATAGACCTCGAAAACACATTCTGGACACGCTCCTAACTCTGAAATCTCCCAATAGAGCTAATAGATTCAACGGAATCCCATTCTGGACCCGTCTTCACACAGTTCCAACTACGGTCCGATTTCACAAGCTTAAACTCATATATAAGGACTATATGTCCAAAAACCTCTTTGAATTTCACCACTCAATGTTTCGAAAAGTCCCAAAAGAAGAAATAGACATGGGGAAAGCAGTTATTTGGGGATCAGGGCGCTAACTCTCAAAATGACCTACCGGGTCGTTACAATGACACTCCTTCGAACTTTTACACACCAGGGCTGGCTTTTCCAAACTTGTTCACAAAACTTTTTTTTTAAAAGGGTTTCTGGTGTGAGCATTGCCCGGGGTCCCTGTGGCCCTTGGGAAATTTGACACTAGAAGACCATTTGGTGTACTATGAGATACTGGCATACTTCAGACATGGTTGAAGGACTGGCTTCCAGGTTTACTGTTGGGCCTATTCAGGCTCCCTATAGCATAGTAATTTAATTCTGTAATTCATTTACATCTTATCTGTAATAATATTCTTGTCAAACTAGATAGTGGTGTTATTAGTATAACTGGGAGGGACTTTTATATATAACTTTGTGGGGATCGGGTAGAAATCATGCCTATAGGATTGTTATGACTATCTATATGCATTAGAAACCATGTCCATAGGGCTTCTCTTATTCTTTGAAATCCCATATTTTACATTTGCGTTACAAATCCTGCTTCTAGGTCATTTACCAATTCAGCATTAATAGTCATGTTCTCAAACCATCATGCGTGCATTAGAAATCACGTCCCTAGGAATTCCCTTGTTGAATTTGCTTGAAAACTGGCTAACAACTTTATTCGCCTAGATATCATGCCTATAGGAAGAACATATAAAAATCAGTTTCATCACTTAACCGTATGCCTATAAGGAATAAGTATAAAAACAATTTGACATTTAGATATCATGTTTGTAGAGATAAATATGTAAAATCAATTTCTGTGTTTATATGTCCTGAAGTAATGCTTGTGATCATTTTTAGTGCATAGACAGCATGCCTATAGGGTCTAAACAGATAAAAATCTACCTGTTATAAATCAATCGCTAGTTTATTATTATAGTCTGATTCACGCTTAGATACTATGTCTATAGGATCCTGCCTAATTATCACCCAGGCAGACCTGTAGGTTGGTTAAATTTCTGAAGTTTAAAACTGTGTTTGTTTGACTAATTACAAACTGCCCAGATCCAGTAAGTAATAACATCATTAGGTAAACTGATTAGGTATTAACTGCCTCGTCTTAATAAAATGTTGCATATTCTACTTTGTGCTCATCTAGATATCCTGCTATAGGACTTTAAATCGCTTAAAACTGTTTTTTGAGGCGTGCAATTGTTTGTTTACTTGTGGAGCTAAATCTGAGCCCTTTAATTGTTCCTTATGTGATAGTCCAATTTGCCTTTGTTTGACACCTAGTTTTCTCCTTTTAATCATCATAGGTGAGTCTAGAACCACCTTAAATAGATGCCCTAAGCATCTCCAGGGCCATAGGTAAAGGACGGGTAATGCACGCATAGGGTACATATTCGATGCTATTAAAACTCTTAGATAATAATTAAGGGGAGGATAATTGGGTAGTAAAGGATATGATGACCTATGCGCTAATGATATGCGTAACACCTCTATTTGACGAAGGTTACCGAGTATTTCACATAAGTGATCCTATAGGCTAATAAACCTAGGATCCCCCTTTAATTTCCATTTTGAATGATTCTATTTATTCAAATGGCTTTATTTCTCTTTAAGGACTAATTCTCTTAGATTAAGTTTGGTCGGGACCCACCGTTCTGGACCACGAGGGGTGCCTAACACCTTCCCTTAAGGTAATTTCGAGCCCTTACCCAATCTCTGGTAAAGTAAACCGGTTTGAGTTTTTTACTTTAGGTGCCCTAACGCACCTTAATCCATTATGTGGAAACTCTTCAATCTCCATACCCCATCCCAAAAGGAAATGAGTTGTCCCAGAATGTCGAAACCCGATTCCGCGAGGAAAAAAAGAGGCGCGACAACATAGTGACTCTGCTGAGGAATATTTCTAGGATCTTACCATAACAAACTTGATTTTTGTGAATTAGTCTTTAAGCATGCTTTATTCCACTAATACGTGTGCACCTTTTCCCTTCCCCCTTTATGTGAATTTAATTGCCTATTTTCAAGCATTTATGATTTTCTTTACTACAGAAACTAAATTGTCTCCTTGTTTTCTTTCTTAAACGCCTTTTCAATTATTAAATACCGCATTTATCATTTTTAACGTGCAAATACGTGAAAAAATGCTATTTATTGTTGCATAAATCATGCTCAACATCATATTCCACTCGTGCATAATCAATCCTATAGCAACGCTTGATGAGTGTTTGCGCCCTTCCTATATATCACCCTTTAGATTCGAAAAGGCTTATTTGCGGTAATTCTAGCCGATCAGCGGTGCAGTCGACGGTTTCGTGTCTTTCCCCCTCAAGTTATCCGCTTGAGGGTACCAGTCTAAACCTCTGTAGAAACCTTACTCTGATTAATTGTACATGCATCATGGTCAAACCTAGTCGGTTTAATGTGTTTTCCACATAATAACCCTTTAGGAAAAAACTTGTCCAAAAGTCCATTGGGATTTCCATAATCCCAACGGACACGACCACGATTTGTGCATTAATTTGGAGATAAGTGCCAATATGCTAATCAGTGATGTATAAGTAGTCGAATCTGGAGGGGTAAAGGATCTAAACTTATTTGTTTTGCAGAAATGAGGCACGAAGTCCCCAGGTTCGGCATGGTCCAAAGAATACCACCATTGTTGTTGGATTGGTGGGAAGACCTTTTGCCAAGTGACAAAGACCATGTGAAAAGGGTCCTTGGAAACTTACTCTGTTTACTGGATATCCAACCAAACAATAAGTTAATCGAAGCGGCCACTATGTTCTGGGATGGAGAAAGGTCTGTGTTCCATTTTGGCAACATAGAAATGACTCCTCTCTTGGAGGAGATAGGGGGATTCTCTGAACTACCTTGGAACAGTCCGGGTTTATTAATGCCAAAAATCGTGTCGTTAGGGGGTTCTTAAAAATGATGGGTTTGAAAAAGAACGATGATTTTAAGTGCCTGAAGGAGTCCTACATACCCTTTTACTATCTCTATGAATGCTATGGTCATAGTAAATCCTATCGTATCTTCTATGATGAAATCTCTATCACTTCCTTGGGTCATATTCACCGCAAGGTTTTTGTGTTCGTTGTTTGCTTCCTGGGCATGATAGTATTTCCAAGCAAAGGGGACATGATTCACACTAGACTGGCTATGGTAGCCAAGACCTTAATGGAGGGGATCGAGGGTAAAACATATACCATTGTCCCAATGATCATAGCTGACATCTACCAAGCCTTAGACCGCTGCCATAAGGAGTTCAAACACTTTGAGGGTTGTAATCAGCTACTATAGGTTTGGTTATTTGAGCATCTACAAAAGGGTTAACATCGTCAAGAGTTTCCATGAAGGGAGTGGAATGATCATATATCCTTCCATCACCCTAAGAGAATGACTTACATCCCAGACAGGTTTGCTCAACCGGAAAAAGCTACAGAATGGGCGCAGTTTCTTTACAATTTGACTAAGGACCAGGGTGAATGGATGTTCAAATGGTTCCTTACCAGTGAGTTCATCATCAGATCTAGGGACACTCCATACTTGCTATTGATCGGGTTAAGGGTCATATACCCTTATGTTCCCATTATGAGACCGGCATGCAGGAAGCAAGTCATACCGCGAGTTTCTAAAATGAGTCATTACAGGGAAGATTTTCAGGATGATGATATCCCGTACAAATGTGAAGCTCAGCATATGTGGCATCTAAAGGTTATTGTGGAAAGGGAAACCATCGAGCCAGACAGGTACCACACAAGGCATGTACACTTTTAACTATCATGGTTGGAAGACAGCATAGCAAGTGCGGTTGACCTAGGAATCGGTCGAGGAAACAAAGTTATAGACGAAGTTGCTGAAGCCTACGTGAAATACAATAAACTGCTCAAAAGGGTTCATGAGTCCGAGGCCGAGCATTTGCAGCAACAGACGACTGATATGGAACTGATCAACGAATGGACGGAAAGGCCTATCAAATCTAATGAAAGGCTGAAGTATTTGGAGCATGGTCTGATGGAGCTGGAGGGGAAGACAAGGAAAAGAGTCGTCGACTGCCAGAATGCTGAGGGAAGTGAAGGAGGACATCTAGCGAGAATATACCTTCTGTTGGGCATGTAAGACCTGGGGAACCTGATCGACAGAGCCAAGAAGATCAAGCCTGGGAAGGTCCTTCGGGGACCAAGTAGATTAGGTTTACCTGCTTTTTCAAATGTAATAAGGCCAAGTGCCATTAGTGACTTATCTTATTTAGTATCATTTTAGATTTATCTGCTTTTACATTAATGAAATGAGGTAATTTTGGAACTAAAATTCTCAAAATCAACTTGTCGCTAGGACTACCTTGGGCACAACGAGGCTCCCAAATTGGGACGCGAATTTATATTCCTGCACTATGTGTTTAGATATTGCAAATACTCTTCTTGGAACTCTTACTAACTTGGTTACTTTTTTTGTCTTTTCTTTCTTTCCTTTTTAATCATCCCCATTCCCCAAGGTTGGTTCACGCATACTGGCATCATCAGCTTATCATACCAGATCCAGGGGCCCTCCACCTTCTTCTCCTCCAAGTGTACCGAAAGGAAAAGGGAAAGATAAAATGGATGATATGAATGGAATCAGAACACACAACACTGCACATGTTGAGAACGGGGAAACTTCCGATGGTCGGGGCACTCAGGCCCCAAATGATTTGGTTTTACGCCTTGAGAAAAAGATACTTGCACTACAGGGCGAGCTTGAGCATGTCTGTAACTTGGAAAATTTCTTCCTCACATTGAATATCCCCGACACCCAGAACCCTACACCACCTCAGAACACACCCAACAAACACCCACAGAATCCTCCCGCACCTTACCAGTATACAACCCCTCCTTAAAATCAACATCTCCTTACTCAATACCCACAAAACACCTACCATACTCCCCAAGATACCCCACAAATTATTCCTGAACCCAAAAACTCCACCAATGATCATCATTATGCCAAAAATCCTGGCCTTCACTAGATCAACCCTATATACGTAGAAACCCTACCACACTCCACTCAACCAATCTCCTATACACCAGAATCCGTTGAGAAGGAACTGCTCATCAAGAACATGGTTGAAGAGCTCAAGAAGTTGACAAGTCGGGTTCAGGGTGTTGAAGGGGGTAAAGGAATAGAAGGTTTGAACTATAAGGACTTATTCATACAACCAGATGTGGAACTGCCGGAGGGTTACAAACCTCCCAAGTTTGAAATGTTTGACAGAACGGGTGATCCCAAGGTTCATCTGAGGACTTATTGTGACAAGCTCGTGGGGGTCGGAAAAGATGAAAGGATTCGAATGAAGCTCTTCATGAGGAGTCTTACCGGAGATGCCCTTTCCTAGTACATAAGCCAGAATCCTAAGAAGTGGGCCAATTGGGTGAGCATGGCGTTCGATTTCATGGATAGGTTCAGGTTCAACACAGAGAATGCGCCGGATGTATTCTATATCCAAAACTTAATGAAGAAGCCAACTGAGACTTTCCGCGAGTATGCTACTCGGTGGAGGTCGTAAGCAGCCAAGGTTAGACCAGCATTAGACGAGGAATAGATGAACAAGTTCTTTGCCAGGGCACAAGATCAACAATTTTATGAAAGGCTAAGGGTTATTGAGAACCATAAGTTCTCTGATATCATCAAACTCGGAGAAAGGATTGAAGAGGGTATTAAAAGCGAGATGGTGACAAATTTCGAGGCACTGCATGCCACGAATAAAGCATTGCAATCAGGTGGTATATCGAAGAAGAAAGATGTGGGAACAGTTATGGTTGACCAGGGACCCAAAACCCCATTTGTACCAGACCCCTCCACTCACATACCAAACACCTCCACCCACATACCGACCTTTACCTCCTAGATATTCCCAACATGCTACTGCCTACCACACCTATAACACCCAACCATCCTATTATCAGTCACCTCCAACTCGTCCAAACTACCTAAAACCCAGGCCTAATTTTGACCGCAATCCACCTAGACAGTACACCGCCATTGCTGAACCCATCGACCAGTTATACGAAAGGTTGAAAGCCGCTAGATATGTCACCCATAATCCTGTTGTGGCCATGGAGAATTCATCTAAATGGGTCAATCCAAAAAAGACTTGTGCATGTCATTCTGGCATGAAGGGACACACTATTGATGAGTGACGCACCTTAAAAGACAAGATCCAAACACTGATTGACAATAAGGTCATACAGGCAAAGGAAACTGCACCTAATGTCCGCTACAATCCTCTCCCAGGTCGTCTAGGTGGAGGGGTCAATGTGATAGAAACTGATGAAGAGTGGGATCCTGAGGGATCAATCGGTCTTATTCGTGAAAGTGATGATCCTAAGAAACATGCAGTCACACTCAATCCCATTGTGGTGCAGGCACAGCCGCCAGTTGGAGTTGAGGTAGCCGCATCGGTTCCTTTAGAAGTAGAAGTAACGCCACCCGCAGCAACACTTACTCCATTTGAAGTGGAGGTGTCCATACCTTTCATTGTAACGGTGGCATCCACACCACCCTTTAGTTCCAATGATGTCCCCTGGGATTATGTGGCCGACGTTAGAAGAAAGGGAAAGTCAAAGATAGAAGAATCCGGCACTGCACAAGGAATGACCCGAACATGAAGGGTTTATACACCTGAACACTTAGGAGAAACCAGTAAACAAGCTTCTAACAAATCGCTCGTAATTGAGACTGGTCCAGATGACCTCTGGAGGAAGGTAGATGCAAGGGAGTTCTCTGTCATTGATCATCTGAACAAGACTCCCGCTCAGACATCTATCATGTCGCTGTTGAAAAATTTTGAGGCGCAGATGAATGCTCTAATGTAGATGTTGAGTGAAGCATATGTACCCAACAACATCACTGGTGGAGAAATGGACAATATGGTGGGGCAGGTGCTAGAAAGCCATAAAATCACCTGCCATGAGGACGAGTTTCCGCCTGAAGGGTTGAATCACAACAGGGCACTGGACATCACAGTGCAATACGAAGATAAGTTTATCGCCAGAGTTTTGACTGTGGAGGAATTCCCCTCTAATAGGAGTGTTCAACTACGTGTATGATTGTGCAAGTGTTTTAACAAGAATTCTACCAACTAGTAACATAAAAAGGAGAACGAACCGCACGTATGATGTTTCATCACAAATCCCAAGCGTTAAGGCTCATACAGGTAAGCAACCCACAATCACAATATTAAACAACATAGGAAATGCCTCCACAGGCCGTCACAATTATTTACAACCAACCCCTGACATAGCCCACCTTATTACGCCACGTGTGCAAATAACAATATAATAAGCATCGCCTTATTGTGCCACACGTGCATCATAATGTCCCCACCTTATTCCGCCACATGCGCAACCCACATATAAGCATATAAACATATCCCGCCTTATTACGCCGCATGTGCATTACATCAATAACAACAATCGCATGGCAGCGACCTCGTGCATCTCAATATCAACAACCGCACGACAGAAACCTCGTGCATCACAATATCATCAACCGCACGGCAGAAGCCTCGTGCATCACAATATCAACAACCACACGGCAGAAACCTCATGCATCACAATATCACAAGTACAACACAACAAATGACAATTTTTACAAGAACAACGCAAGGAAAATCAACTCAGGTGCCTCCGTTCACCAGGAGACGGTACAACTAGCTCACAAGGAATAACGATAACAGAGAATACTAAGCGTAATAAGAACAACGCAACAAGGGAAAATAATATGAAACAACGGTTCCATAATACGTAGTTCAACAACAAGAAAGTTAACATGAATCAATAATTTCAAGTAAGGAATTATCAATTAACGTAGGATATCTAACTTCTTTTATAGTTGGGAAAGTTACGAAGGATATACAATGATTTCGATTAAGGATGAGCAGATGAAAGATAATTGTAACCTCCATTAAGACCAATTAGTTACATGAGAGATACTAATGATTTCCAAATAGAGACAAGCAATTACGATAGGGATCTTCAGTTAAACCACACAAGAGTCAATTAGGCAACAAGAATAAACCAAAAAGGGAAATTATTTTCCAAGTAAACACATGTAGAGGTGAAACTAATAACAGGGAACTCAATCATATCAAAAACAACTTCATACTCAGTAATTACAAGGAGCTAAGAACCTAATAGGGGCAAATTTCCACAAATAAATTCCGAGCACGCACTCGTCACCTCACGTACAAGGAATACAATCAACAGAGAAAACTCAAATCCTAAGGGGAAGTCCCCCACACAAGGTTAGGCAAGATACTTACCTCGAACCGGCTCAAAATCAACTCGAAACCACACGCTTTCCACGAGTATCCAACTCCAAATGGCCCAAATCTATTCAATTCAATTACATATCGTAAATAACATCTCAAGCAACTCATTCTACTATTTAATTCAAAGCTAAGGCGTGAAATTAGGTAAAATGACCAAAATGCCCCTCGGGCCCACGTCTCGGAATCGGCTAAAAGTTATATTTTCTGGACACCCATTAACTCACGAACTCACTCGACCAAAAAAATCAAAATCCGATGCCAAAAACCCCTTAAATTCTCATAATTTCGTTTTGGGGAAGTTCATCAAGTTCCCATGGGTTTTCCCCCATTTTTGATAATTAAACTAAAGAAAACAATGGGGATAATGGTCTAACAAAAAATTAAGATTAGAAAACGTTACCTATGATCCTTCTCTTCAAAACCCACTAAAAATTTCCAATTCCTGAGCTCTCAAACGATTTTTAGACTTATGAAATAAACCCTTGGATTTTCGGAATAAACACATAGGGATCTCGCACCTGCGGTCCCTATCACCGCACATGTGGTACCACACCTGCGGAACTCAGGTTGCACCTGTGACCACTGGCAAAAACCCTTGCCATCGCACCTGCGATCAACCCTATCGCGCCTGCGAGTCCGCACCTGCGGGAAAACCTTCGCAGGTGCAAAAACACCAGAAGAGGTCTGGTTCAGCCATTTGATAAATCCTAATTCCTCCCGTTAAGAATCCGAAACAGCCCCGAGGCCCCCGGGACCTCCACCAAAACCACCAACCGACCCTAATACCTTATTCAAACTAGGACGAGCCTTAAAAACACGTCTCATAACATCAAAATCATCGATTAAGCATAGGTTCAAGACTAGGAACTTAGGAAAAATTCTAGAATTCACATCCGACGCCGAAACACGTCTAAACTCATCCGAATGGCCTTTTTGCACACACATCCAAAATGACATGACGGAACTACTGCGACTTCCGGAATTCCATTCCGACCCTCAGATCAAAGACTCACTATCAGACTGGAAACTTCAAAAATTCAAACTTCAGCATTTTAAGCCTAAATGAGCTACGGACTTCCAAAATGCATTCCTAACACGCTGACAAGTCCAAAATCACCATACGGAGCTGTTGAGATCGCCCACGACCCATCCCGAGTTCGTTTACCCAAAAGTCCAATCCCGGTCAACTTTTCACTGTTCAAACTTCCAAAACAAGGTTCCTTCTTCCAATTTGACTCTAAACCATCCGAAAGCTGAATTCCACCATGCACGAAAGTTGATACTCATATTCCCAAGTTGTTCCAGACTTTATGCCGCTGAACAGAACTTGATTTCTCAAAAAAATCGGTCGGGTTGTTACACTCACCTCTTCTGGTTGTTCGATTATATTGATTTATGAATGAATCTCGAAGAGATTCCACTAAGATTTGTTCAAACCTTTTCATAAGACTACCTATGGTCATCTCCGTTTGTGAGTATTATTATTTTTCGTGTTTATGGCCTGAATCTCTTGTTCCAAACCACATTTCCTTTCATCTCTATCATCTTTTCTAAAACCTAATCTCTTTCTACTTGGGTCTGTTCAGATCCTTTTAGATTTGAGATGATTTTAAGTGTTTTTTGGTATTTCTCTTTGAAAACCTTCTGTTTTTCCTTATTACTATTCAATTCTAGTGTTTTCTGAAACTAGGGTTTCGTATTAAGTTCTCTTCAAAAAGGTTTTTAAGCTTCTAAGTGTTTGAATCTATTTATCTTTACTAGTTCGACTAATTTTTGTGTATATGCTTTAAACCCTAGGTTTTTCTGCTTATTTCATTGTTTACTTCAATATTTTCCCGTTACTGTTATCTCTGTCAATCAAAATAGATTGACTGATTTTATTAGGGCTCGAATTATATTTTCCTATTAAAATTAGTATTTCCCTGTGATTTTACCTGTTTCCTTACTTATGACTTTTAATTTGTACTACTTGCCTTAAGTAGAGTGTAGCCTAATTTATGGGATTTAATTTACTCCTATACAGTTTATGATTGGTTTATTTACCTTATTTGAATCCCAACCGCGGCTGGTAATTGATTTTCCTTATTTTAAGGTAACTTTCCCGGATTCTGTTTGTATCAATTAGCTTGGGTTTAGCCCCAATTCACTGATTGATTGTATTTGCTTTCCTTACTTAGGAATTGTAATCTTCTTGCCTTATTTGTTTACCTTGATAAGTGCTATATAAACCCCACTCTGATTTTTCTTTAAGACAGGAACACATTCAGAAAGAAACACACACACACACACAAACTCTTGCTCTTATTCAAACATTTCTATTACTTGTGTTTTCTACACTATCTAGCCGGCTGAAAGCCAAGGCTAGGCGATTGGGTTATGCATACTTTCACCTTCCTATTATTATTTCTTAACTGGTATGTCTCCACTCCTATTATCATTCCATATGCTGTGTAGATAAATCTGTGTTTTTCCTATTTATTGCTCCCAATCAGAATGACTATTTCTGTGTAGTTAAATTCCTATTTTTCCTGTTTATTGATCTCAATTAGCATGACTACTTCTGTGTAGTAGGCCTATGTCTTTCCTGTTTATTGATCTTAATCAGCATGTCTATCTATGTCATTAGGTCATATTCAGTATGTTATGTAGTTTGTCTGTCAACCTGCATTTTCCTACTTTATGTCTCTGTTAACTAGCTTGCCTCAACTCTCATGAAATTGTCTTGTCCAGCATGTCAATATGGTTCATACACTCTAGCATGTTCTTATTTGATCCAGGATACTTATCCACTTGTTTCTCAACTAGAATACCTTCATGTTTGGCATGTTTTATGTGTTCCTGGCTTCTATGCTCCCAACCCCTGCTACATTTCTCTGTGTAGTTGTCTGATCATTATTCTGACCCCAGTATGATGTATGCTCACCTAGTGATAAACTAAGTCAATCCTAAGCAATGTGAAATCTTATTTAAAGTATTTGTGATCATGTTCTGTCTATTTGTTTGACTGTTGGTTTCTTTGTTTGAACTCAAAGTGCTGAAATGACTGTTTGTTCCTATTTACTTCTAAAACCCAAGTTGTTTTCTTAAAATTATCTCTTATTTTTATGTACTATTTTCAACTCCTACTCTTAGATATCTAGGGTCCTGCCCCTCCAGTGTGAGCACTGCCTAGGAGTCCATGAGACTCCTCCGAACTCTTACACACATGGGCTGGCTTTTCCAAACTTGTTCACAAAACTATTTCTTTTAAAAGGGTTTCTGGTGTGAGAATTGCCTGGGGTCCCTGAGTCCTTGGGAACTTTGACACACCAGAAGACCAGTTGGTATACTATGAGATACTAGAATACTTCAGACTTGGTTGAAGGCCTAGCTTCCAGGTTTACTGTTGGGCCTATTCAAGCTCCCTATAACATAGTAATTTCATTCGGTAATTCATTTATAAATGGTCTGTATTAATATTCTTGTAAAAACAGATATTGGGGTTATTAGTAAAACTGGGAGGCACTTTTATATATAAATTTATGGGGATCAGGTAGAAATCATGCCCATAGGATTTTTATGATTATCTATATGCATTAGAAACCATTTCCATAGGGCTTCTCTCATTCTTTGAAATCATGTGTTTTACATTTGCATTATAAATCCTGCTTCTAGGTCATTTACCAATTCTGCATTAATAGTCATGTTCTCGAACCATCATGCGTGCATTAGAAATCACGTCCCTAGGAATTCCCTTGTTGAATTTGTTTGAAACTGGCTAACAACATTATTCGCCTAGATATCATGCCTATAGGAAGAACGTATAAAAATTAGTTTCATCACTTAACCGTCATGCCTATAAGGAATAAGTATTAAAATAGTTTGACACTTAGATATCATGTTTGTAGAGATAAATATGTAAAATCAATTTATGTGTTTATATGTCCTAAAGTAATGCTTGTGATCATTTTCTGTGCATAGACAGCATGCCCATAGGGTCTAAACAGATAAAAATCTTCCTGTTATAAATCAATCGCTAGTTTATTATTGTGGTATGATTCACGCTTAGATACTATGTCTATAGGATCCTTCCAAGTTATCACCCACGCAGACTTGTAGGTTGATTAAAGTTCTAAAGTTTAAAACTGTGTTTGTTTGACTACTTACAAACTGCCCAGATCCAGTAAGTAATAAAATCAGTAGGCAAACTGATTAGGTATTCACTGCCTCGTCTTAATAAAATGCTACATATTCTGGTTTGTGCTCATCTTGATATCCTGCTATAGGATTTTAAATCGTTTAAAGCTGTTGTTTGAGGCGTTCAATTGTTTATTTACTTGTGGAGCTAAATCTGAGCCCTTTAATTATTCCTTATGTGATAGTCCAATTTCTTTTGTTTTACGCCTAGTTTTCTCCTTTTAAGCACCATACGTGAGTCTAGAACCACCTGAAATAAAGGCCCTAAGCACCTCCAGGGCCATAGGTAAAGGACGGGTAATGCACGATTAGGGTACGTATTCGATGCTATTAGAACGCTTAGATAATAATTAAGGGGAGGGTAATTGGGTAGTAAAGGATATGATGACCTATGCACTAATGCTATGTGTAACACCTCTATTTGAGGAAGCTTACCGAGTATTGCACATAAGTGATCCTATAGGCTAATAAACCTAGGACCCCCCTTTGATTTACGTTTTGAATGATTTCTATTGCTTTAAATGGATTTAATTCTCTCTAAGGTGTAATTCTCTTAGATTAAGTTTGATCGGAACCCACCGTTGTGGACCTCGAGGGTGCCTAACACATTCCCCTCAAGGTAATTTCGAGCCCTTACCCAATCTCTGGTAAAGTAAACTTGTTTATGAGTTATTTGCTTTAGGTTCCCTAACGCACCTTAATCTGTTAGGTGGCGACTCTTCAAATTCCATACCCCATCCCAAATGGAAATGAGTTGTCCTAGAATGTCGAAACCTGATTCCGCGAGGAAAAAATGGGGCGCGACATTATGGTTATTATTTCATCTCTACTTTTGATTTCTACCATTACTATGAGTAGCTAGACCCCATAGCTAAGGTTGTGACCCAACCCTAGTGTGGGTATTTAATGGGTCTTTAATTCTAGGGAATAATTGTTTATGGGTTAGTGATATTTATCTTATTTCATGATTTAATTGTAGAATTGGTGGTTGCAAACATTGATTCATGTCTTTTTGACTTAGGCTCTTCTTGAGAAAGAGGGCCTAAGTCAAGGAAAAGTAGGCTAACAAGGAATTGTGGTGAATTAAAGAGATTAATATCCCTAATTAAAGGGTCAAACCTAGAGATAGTAATACCCGACTTGAGCCAATTTCACTTGCATTTATTGAACACCCATTTAGGCTTGAGAAAGCCAAATCAGGAAAAGTCACTCAAACTACCGAGAGGTATAGAGTGAGTATTTATGCGTGAAGGTTATATCACGACCCCAATGATAACAAGATTGTCCTAGATTCTTAATCCCATTAGATACTCACCTAGGTGGAAGTCACTTCCCTAGTGCCCTTTTATCACTTGAAAAACTCTGACAAAAACATTGTACTTAAATTACTTTTAGTGTTCATCAGTATAAAAATTAGAATAGAAACAACCACAACCATGATTAGAAGTGTAATTAGAAACAACACGCACAACTAGATTAGGTAGAAACCCAACTCCAAACCAATATTAGCTCCCAGTGGAAATCGATCACGTCCTATCAGGTAAAACTTCATCGACCACTCTTCGCTACTATATAGTAGTCTAGGGATGGAACCGATCTATTTTTGGCGCCGTTGCCGGGGAGTTAAACGGTTTTGGCTATCTATTTGACTAGTTGTGTGTCTTGTTTTTCTTTCCTTCTATTTTACTAACTTTTGTGTGTTAATCACTTTAGGTACAAAATGCCTAATCCTCTCGGCAATGTTTTCCCGGGGGAGGAGGTATATGATAATAGTGGATGAGGTGCATCTAGTAGCTCAAGATCAAAGAAGAGGCCGCCAGGCTAATGACAATATTTTAGACCCGACCCCACCTTCTCCAAGGGCAGCACATTGGGTTCTTCCCAATGAAGGTTATTCCAGTGAAATTGTCCCACCCCGAATCCGCGCGGGAAATTTCCAGATTACAAATGTTATGTTGACCTTATTGGAGCAAAGAGGGTTCTTCACTAGCGCTCCCCATTAGAATGCATATAAATATCTAAAGGGTTTTGTAGATACCTGTTGGGGAAGCAAACAGACAAACGTGTCGGAGGATGCGCTGAGATTGAGATTACACTTTTTCACTTAGAGGGAAAGCTTTGGACTGGTGTCACGCCCCCTTTTTCTCGCAAAATCGGGTTTCGACATTTGACAACTCCTTTTGAGAGGGTATGGAAAAGGAATTGGATATTAGAGTTTCCACCTAACAGATTAAGGTGTGTTAGGGCACCTGGAGCAGGTAACTCATATTATACCAGTTTACATCACCAGAGATCGGGTAAGGGCTCAAATTACCTTGAGGGGAAGGTGTTAGGCACCCCTTGAGGTCAACAATGGTGGGTCCCGGCCAAACTTAAATTAAGCGAATTACTTTAGGAAAGGAAAGAAAACTATTTAGTAAGGATGGGGGGGTCCTAAATTTTTTAGCATATAGGATCACCCCGTGCAACATAGATAATACTTCATAACTTCCCCCCAGGAGAGAGGTGTTACTCATGTTATCCAGCGTGCATAGACTATCATCTCCTGCTACCCGATTACTATCTTTAAGTTGTTACTTAAAGCGCTCTAATTGATTCTAGTCCGTGTCCTATGAGTGCACTACCCGTCCCTTAACTATGGCCCTAGAGGCATTAGGACCTCTATTTGGGATGGTTCAAGACTAATCCTAAGTTTCTCAAAATTGTAAAAGACTAGGCGACAACCAAAACAATTAGGACTTTCAAATAAATATATATATGGGTTTATATTGACATCCACATATACACAGCAAATGCACGCAACTAATTAGCAGGCTTTGTTAATCTTAAAAGTCATATAGGCAGGATATCTATGTGAGAAGACAAGCGAGCAGTGATATGCAGAAGCAGTTTCATCAATGCGAATATTAGGGCCTATTGTTTGCCTACTGATTTCATTAAATAACATTTGGGAACTTCAGACTCTAATTGTAGACATGTAATTTTTGACCCTCCTATGATTTTACACAGTATAGCATTTAAATATTTAGTTTAGGTCTAATATCACTATTTTTACTAGTTTTCACTATTTTATTTTATTTTAAGCACAAAAAAATAAAAAAAATTTGAAAAATATTTTTTTTAAATATTTAGTGGTATATTTTAATTAATTAAGAGTAAATTTTATTTTATAAACACACTATATATTTTTTTAGTCTTCCTAGCCCAAAACTAAAATCCAACAAGACATGGACCCAAGCCAATTCCCAAGCCCATTCCCCTAAGCCCAATACCTATTAACCTAACCCTAAAACATATACCCCTATAAAGAGACCTAATTAGAAAAAGAAAAAAGGAGTTAGACCCCCTAAGAACCACAAACGGCTCTCATCTTCAACAGCTGCCATCTTTAAAAGCAAAAAAAAAGGGTTGAAGAAAATTCTTCAATTCCAAAATTCCTAAATGAAGAATGGCTACACCCCTCTCTTTAACCGTTTCCCCCTCCCCATGTTCTGATTCCCTCTTATTTAGTTTCTCAATTGAAAAGCACACACACTCCTAAAGAAAAACAGTAATTATGACCTTGTTTGCTAAAAATAATACTCCAACTCCAGTAGTAAAAAGAAAAGATGACTGGAGATTTCACAAAAGAAGAGAATTTTCCATTGTGGCTCAAGCGCTACTACACTCACTGTGTGCTCAATCAGATCTTGCTTCTCATACCTGCTTCTTCTTCTTCTGATTTTTAATTTTGAAACCATGGAATCCGATGGGGTTTGATTGAGGTCGTTTTGGTTTCGTGTTTTTCGGTGCCGTTTTGAGGTTTCCGATCGTGTCTTTGGTTTGAGTACTCGTTGTTGTTGTACCAACAACTTTCAAATATAAGGATGAAGATATTTTCTACTAAATTCTCATGAGGTTCACTTCTATCCTCACTTTGTTTTTTCTTAGATTTCTTCTAATGAATTCAAACCGTGTTATGTTAGTTATTTATGAATGTTCACTGTTAAGATATATTTTTCCTATTGGAACATGTCTAAATTGTTTTTTATTTTTATTTCTTGCTACTATATTATTTTTGACTTTATTACTAAATAAAATAATTTGAGGACAAATGATGTAAGTTTCCGATAAGTGGAAGTTTGGTCTTGTTCCTCTTGTGGATTGTTTCATTAGTTTCATAGATATGACTACAAATAGTAGAGAGGTGAGAAGTATATAGAATGGAGAAAATGAATGCTCCATTTCAATGAGTTTTATAGAAGAGTTCCAATTATTAACTTATTAACTACTCCACATATATAATATATGTATGTGTATATATATATATCAATGTATGTTCTCTAGTGCAAATAGTTACTGTGTACAGGATATCTTTTAGAAATACAGCTCACCTTTCCACAGTTAAATAACAACACAAATCTCGAAGTAGTTTAGGAAAAAAATTTTGAATATCGAGGTTGCTTCAGGCAGGATAAATGATAAATCCTCGCGACTATGGCTACGGTTCCCGCGGCATAGTTGCGATACATAAATTTTCACTCGAGTGTAGCAACTCATGTCCCCAACTCTAACTCAAAACAATAATAAAAATCACATGTTGTAAATCGCGGGTGCATTTCATGTGGCGCGTTTACAATGTGTCCAAAAATGACAAGTGCACGTCATTGTGACTTGTTTTAAGATAAATCCATAAATATTAAAAGCGGCTAAAAGTGAAAAAGACTAAAATACACAATAGGATAAAATATGTAAATAATCAGATAATTTAGGCCAAATATTAATAGTTAAGCGACCGTGCTAGAACCGCGGAACTCGGGAATCCCTAGCACCTTCTCCCGGGTTAACAGAATTTCTTACTCGGATTTCTTGTCGCAGACAAATTAAAACAGAGTCAAAATTTCCTCGGTTTGGGATTTTACAATAAAACGGTGTCCCGGAGCATCGTCAAAAATCCGGGTGGCGACTCTGAAAACTAAAATAAATCCCGAATTCGAATAATGACACTTAAATTGGAAAAACTCCCCTATCCCACCCTTACCGGAGGAAAAATGAGGTGTGACAGCTCTGGCGACTCCGCTAGGGAGTTAAACCCAGAATCTATGGTTCAGGGTTTAGAATTCGAGCTTAGAATAACTGTTATATTTGGCATTATTATCTGATTTTACATGTTTGAACCTAATGTGCTAAAGGCCACTTTTTACCGCTTTGATATTATCTGAACTGTATATAATTTGTGCTGAAACCCCCTTCTCTCTGAGTCTTCTAAATTATCTGGGAAGTGTGCACTTCGTGTGATTTTTTTTTTGTTAGAGTCATATCCAATTTTTAGAACGAGNTAGAATGAGGTTCAGACAAGTTGCAAAGCCGATGAAGCTACTGTATTCCCGGTACACTGCACACTGGCTCGAGTTGTCCGCTCGGGTAAGCCAGGTCCAGAACAATACACCACAGGGTTCAAACCTAGAATGACATAGCCTCATGCCGGATCCCTAGTAGGAACGTTTGTATGCATCATGTGTATTTGACTTTGGGGACTCAACACAGGGGTTGGGCCCGTCTAGGAAAGGTGTACCAAATTTAAAAAGACCATCCTGATGCATCTTACGTGCTACTTGCGTATCTGTTTATTTCGGCTTGCATGTTGACTGGCTTCTAGAATGGGAAAGAAAATCAAAAACAAAAGAAAATCAAAAAGAAACATCAAGAGTGAGAGGTAGGTATTTGAAAAATGTTGAAACTCTCCCGGAAAAAAAAGAGAAAGAAAATAAGTGAATGCCTTCAAAAGTCATGTTTTCCCAGTTCTGTCAAAACGACAGAACTACGCGGGTCTGATTCTCACAGGATGTGAGATACGTAGGCAAACCTCATCGGTTTCGGCTCTCAATTTTTAAAAAATCCAAAAAATATTTTTCTTTCCTTCCTTCTTTAGAAAAGTCTTTCTTTGATTCTCCAATTTTTATTAAAAATCCAAAAATATTTTCTTTTAATTCCTTCTTTAGGAGTCTTTTCTTAGGAAATTTCGAACAAATAAAAGATAAAAAAAAAAGAGCTTTAGAACCCAAAAATAATTCCTTCGTTATAGTCTTTCATTCGAAAAAAGAAGACAAATCAAATCAAAATCCCAAAAAAATATTTTTTACTTTTTTTATTTTCCAGAATTTTCAAAAGAAACTCCAAAAATATTTCCTTTACTTCCTTCTATAGAAATTCTTTCTTTTAGGCCCCAATTTTTAGAAAATACAAAAATATTTTCTTTTAATTTCTTCTAAAAATTCAAAAATATTTTCATTCTTCTTTAGAAGTTTTTCTTTCGGAAATTGAAAAGAAAATTCAAGATTCAAAAAATATTTTCTTTAGAAGTCTTTCATAATTTTAACATAAAGGTCCAAAAAATCCAAAAATATTTTCTTTCTTCATTAGAAGTTTTTCTTTCGAAATTCCAAAAAAAAAAAGGAATTGAAATCGAAAAAAAATATTTTCTTTCTTCTTTATAAGTCCTTATTTCAGAAATTAAGAAAAAATTCAAAATCCAAAAAGAAAATGATTCAGTTTATTTACTTTATTCCTGATCTTCCCGAACTATGCAAGATATAATTCATGTGGCGTCATGATACGTAGGCGACCCACATCAGGTTCGATCGAATGATTTTGAAGAAAAAAAAAAGTGAAGAAGAAGAAAGAATGATAATAAGGACTGATTAAGTCCCCTCTAACATGTTTTTTTTTGTTTTGAATTGTGAAGAAAGTTTGAGGTTGTCGGTTTGTGGTAAGCTGCAACACAATTCACAAGGTCCAAGAGGAAATGCCAATGACAACTGACATCAAAGCTGTTACGAGTGCTCGTGAGACTCGGGGTCAGAGGGTTCAACAAGAGTCCACTATTGTTGAGGAAAATAGAATACTGAAACAGAAAATGGCTGAAATGTGTCAAGCATGGGCCAATGGCCAAGGACCGCCCTTTTCTTCTCATGGTTTCCTAGAGTTCACACCCATCTCAACTACTGGCATTCCGGTCTCATTGCCTGATCAATCCTATCCACCTGGGTTCAGTCCTTATCTCAACTGCACGACTACAGCTGGAACTTCTGTTTCTTGCTCCCAAAGTGTTCCATTGACAACCAATCAGACAACCGTTGTTGTTACGCCTGTCCTCACTGTCCCACAACCAACAGCGGTACAGAAGAAAAGTCATGAATCACAATTTTCTACCCATCAAGAGTTGTATCATTCTCCTGAGTATCACTCGTGCTTGTTTGATCTTCCTGCAAACATTGAGAAGCCTGCCCGAGAGATGGCACATGAAGAAATGACCCAAAGAGTGAAAAGCTTAGAACAACAGTTGAAAAACATGCAAGGGTTGGCAGGTCAAAAAAGTATTGCCTTCAAGGATCTATGTATGTTCCCCTATGTCCACCTGGTTTCAAGACACCCAAATTTGAAAAGTATGATGGACACGGAGACCCCATAGCCCACCTGAAAAGGTATTGCAATCAGCTAAGAGGTGCAGGAAGAAATGAAGAATTGTTAATGGCTTATTTTGGGGAAAGCCTTACGGGGGTAGCCTCCGAATGGTTTACTGATCAAGACACATCTCGTTGGTATGTCTGGGGCGACATGGCTCAGGCCTTTTTCAAACAGTTCCAATAAAACATCAACATTGCCCCGGACCCCAATTCCCTTTCCAACCTAAAGAAGAAACCAACTGAAAGTTTCAGGGAATATGCCATTGAATGGAGAGAGCAAGCGGCTAGAGTTAAGCCACCCATGGATGACCACGAGCTAATCACTGTCTTCCTTCAGGCGCAAGAGCCAGATTACTTTCAAAACATGATGTCCGCAGTTGGCAAATCCTTCTCGGAAGCAATCAAAATGGGAGAAATGGTAGAGAATGGCCTTAAGACAGGAAGAATTATAAGTCAAGAAGCTCTCAAAGCCGCAACTCAGGTTGTCCAGATTGAATCTGATAATCTTAACGACACAAATAAGAAGGATGAAGAAATTATGATGTCATTAGGGTCGACAAGAGGTCCTAGGAGAACATCTCGAAGGTGTGACTAGCCTCGTCTGTTTTCCGATGATTCCCATGAGCACTACTATCCACCTCAGAATCCACAATACTATTTTGCTCTACCTGAGTATATTGTCCAGCCACCAAGGCACCTAGAAAGCGAGCATCAGCACTACAAAATCTCCACCAACCTCCACAAATTTTCAAGTGCCCTATAACCCGCATCCAAGCAAGGGGTATAGAGGGGAACAAAGGTTGAAAGATAATTTTACACCAATAGGAGAGTGTTATGCAAGCTTGTTTGAGAAATTAAAGCACTATGACATGATTGCACCTATTCCTCCAAATCATGTGGACCCACGTGCAAGAAGCTTTGACCTTTCTAAAAGGTGTAAATACCATTCCAATTCCAATGGTCACGATATTGAAAGCTGTCGGGATTTGAAAAGAGAAATAGAAAGGATGATCCCGGAAAATCTGATTGTGATCCAAGACACTGACACCCAGAATATCACGCAGAATCATTTACCTGCACATGATGATGCACACTTTGTGGGGATGATGCATGGTGACAGGGAGTATGAGAATCCTCTCGGGAACTTGCTAACTGAAGTTGATGATTTTGAAATTGGAGAATGCTCTGCTGATTCTGATGAGCAAATTTGTGGCTAAATGTCAAGCTTAGCAATTGAAAAGCCATTCCCTCCTCACTAGGAAGGAATCTTGGTAGCTTTGTTTTGAGTATTTTTCTATTATCTGGGTTATTTCAGGGTTGTAATCCAGATTTTATTTGTTTTATTGAGTCAAACCCTTATATCCCTCTGTTCTGTTTGTGTCAGTCTTGTCTGTCTGTTTTGCTGCTATTTTCATTATTCGGGTTATTTTAGGGTTGTAACTTAGATTTAGGTTGTTTGTCTTGTTGTTTACTCAATGAAATATAATTTGTCCTTTTGTGTCATTCCATGCTTAGTTCTTTTCCCGCTAGTTTTAGTGATATGACATGCATGCAGAAATTTTGGCCAGATCTTAAAAACTGATTTAGTCTTGAATGAGGTAAGTGAGAAAGAGACACTTTTGAGGATGAATAAAGATTTGAGATACTTTGGAACTAAGGTCGAGTAAAATTCACCTTCAAATCATTGTGAAGATCGGGCTTGAGGATTTTTGATCAATTGAAGCTTAGTCGAAAGTTTGGCATTAATGGATGAAAAGTGTCTTTCAACCACTACACACCAAGAAGATAGACATGCTCATCAATGTTGTGATCGCAAAAAGATGATATGTTTTGGCGTTTCTCGAGGCCGGGAGGCCCTTTTTCTGCTACCCAAATACTTTATACCCTTTGTTACCCCTTTTGAACCTGTGTTATTTTATTTGACCACCCTCTCTTGGAATCACGTTTAGAGTCAAAAGTCCAAAAAAAAAAAAGAGAAAATGAAAAAAAAAGTGAAAATGAAAATAAAAACAAAAATGAAAAAAAAAATCCATGCCCCAAGAGTATAAACTGGGGCAACTCTTAGAAAGTTCAAATGAAAAAAAAAGAGAGAGAAAAAAAACAGTTTGAGATCTATGCCTAAAAAAAACAAAGAAGCTGGGGTAATTTGCTTTGGAAAAAAAAGAGAAAGGAAGAAAAATGAGAAAGAAAAACATGAGAAAAAGAAATAAAGATGAAAATAGGTAGGTTGGATATTTGAACTACGTTAGACCTGATTCCTAAAAAAAGAGGATACATAGGCAGTCTTACACGGTTCAGTCCAACCAAATAACAATTCAAAAAGAAAATCCAGAAAAAATCCCCAGTAGCTAAAACTGGGGAAGAAATTTTATTTCACTTTTGAAAGAGTCGATTCCAAGAGTTGTAAGCCTACAACCCTTCATTTTGAGTCTACTTTGAGCCTTCATGCCGACCTTTCTTTCCAACCCTATCCAAAAACCGTTCCAAATAAAGACCTCCTAATATGCCTTCAAGAATGCCAAGAGAAGCATGCAAGGAGCAACGGTTGTCACACGATATAGAACATTGTCAAGTTGCTCACAAAAGAAAAAGGAAAAAGAAAAAGAAAAATAAAAATGATAGAGTCTTACTAGCGAAAACCCTCACGGGCACTGTAAGGCGATGATAAGTAAAGAAAAATAAATGAGAGAGACTTGTTGGTGAAAACCCCCCGGGGCACCACTAGTCGAAGGTGAGTCGTGAAGCTGGTGCAAAGAATTGGCACAAACAAGCCCGACTTCAAAGGTTATAGGAATGGCAAAAGGAAAGATTAGATTAGTTTGACAGATCAGGTCGTTGAGTCCAAAATGCATGTCATAATCATTAAGGCTAGTTACCGCAAAATAAAAGGAAAAAAAAAAAGAAAAAAAAAACTCTCTTCCTTCTGTCCTTCCGATAGGGGCATTGCTTGTTAATACTTTCTTCTTTGAATCATTGTGTCATTCACTCTGAGTCAGTCCTTGTCAAAACAAGCAAGAAAAGATTTCAAAATCTGCTATCAGCTTTTCAGTTGCACAAAAGTGAATTTGGCTAGAAATTCAATATGCATTGAGGATTCATGCAGAGGATTCCCCCCAAAAGACCCTTGTCAGCCTACTTGACGCAAGCAAAGATAACTGGTGATTCCCTCTGACAATCAAATTGCTCCAAAAGGCAAGAAGCCATTGAGCAAAAGCCAAGCTGCCCAGGACTCAAGGACACAAACCGACCACCACTTTTAAAACTGACAAAATTTTCTTTGTTTGAAACAGGAACAAAGCAGTGCAAGGAAGTTGGTTCCAAAAAAAAAAGGAGAAGAGTCGACAAAGGGAAGTTCTCAAATCTTTGCCTTTATTTGTCTTGTTAGTGTGCATAAATTTTGCCATTGCTCTTCACGTTTTTCCTCCTAGGATTAAAAGTCCTAGTCTGATGGATTTTTTTTTCCCAATAAAAAAACTTAGTCTGATGAATCTTTCTCCTAAGATAGACGACCTAGTCTGATGAACTTTCTCCTAGGATCAAAATCTTAGTCTGATGAATCTTTCTTCTAAGATAACAAAAAGAGACCTAGTCTGATGAACTTTCTCCTAGGATCAAAATCTTAGTCTGATGAATCTTTCTCCAGAGATAACAAAAAAAAAAGACCTAGTCTGATGAATTTTCTTCTAGGAACAAAACCTTAGTCGGACGAATCTTTCTCCTAAGATAACAAAACGAGACCTAGTCTGATGAACTTTCTCCTAGGATCAAAATCTTAGTCTGATGAATCTTTCTCCTAAGATAACAAGGAAAAAGACCTAGTCTGATGAACTTTCTCCTAGGATCAAAATCTTAGTCTGATGAATCTTTCTCCTAAGATAACAAGGAAAAAGACCTAGTCTGATGAACTTTCTCCTAGGATCAAAATCTTAGTCTGATGAATCTTTCTCCTAAGATAACAAGGAAAAAGACCTAGTCTGATGAACTTTCTCCTAGGATCAAAATCTTAGTCTGATGAATCTTTCTCCTAAGATAACAAGGAAAAAGACCTAGTCTGATGAACTTTCTCCTAGGATCAAAATCTTAGTCTGATGAATCTTTCTCCTAAGATAACAAAAAAAAATACCTAGTCTGATGAATTTTCTCCTAGGACCAAAATCTTAGTATGACGAATCTTTCTCCTAAGATAGAAGACCTATTCTAATGAACTTTCTCCTAGGATCAAAATCTTAGTCTGATGAATCTTTCTCCTAAGATAGAAAACCTAGTCTGATGAACTTTCTCCTAGGATAAAAATCTTAGTCTGATGAATCTTTCTCCTAAGATAATAAAAAACCCTAGTCCGATGAATCTTTCTCCTAGGATAAATGTCTTAGTCTGATGAATATTTCTCCTAAGATAAAGAAAACCTAGCCTGATGAATCTTTCTCCTATGATAAACGTCTTAGTCTAATGAATCTTTCCCCTAAGATAAAAAAAAATTTCAGAAAACAAAAAAAAAATCCTTCTTGATTCATTTTAGCATAGGTACACAATTCAATAGTCTCATTTTCCAACCTAGGGTCTCCAATACCTAGTTGATTTTATTTTATACATAGGGTCTCCACTCCCTAGTCTTCTTTCCAACATAGGGTCTCCAATCCCTAGTTGATTTCATTTTTAGACATAGGGTCTCCACTCTCTAGTCTTCTTTCTAACATAGGGTCTCATATCCCTAGTTGATTTTATTTTTAGACATAGGGTCTCCACTCCCTACTTTCTTTCTAACATAGGGTCTCCAATCCCTAGTTGATTTTATTTTTGGACATAGGGTCTCCACTCCCTAGTCTTCTTACCAACATAGGGTCTCCAATCCCTAGTTGATTTCATTTTTTAGACATAGGGTCTCCACTCCTAAGTATTCTTTCCAACATAGGGTCCCACTCCCTAGCAGACACCGGCATAACCTGGTGATCTTTCTGGCAAGCACATAACCAGTTGATCATCACCTGACACTGGCATAACCCAGTGACCTATTTCCCCCAGGCAACAGCATAACTTGTTGACCTTCCCAGACACCGGCATAACCTGTTGATCTTTTCTGACAACAGCATAACCTGTTGATCATTCCCTGACATTGGCATAACCCATTAATCTCTTTTCCCCTGGACAACGACATAACCCGTTTGATCCTCCCCAGACACCGGCATAACCTGGTGATCTTTTCTTGACGACAGCATAACCTGTCAATTCTCTTCCAACATAAGGTCTCCAACCCCTAGTTGATTTTACCTTTGGGCATAGGGTATCTAGTCCCTAGTCTATAATAACTCCAGGTGTGCTGTTCCCGTCTTTTCAACGCTTTCAATAATAAAGTAGTATATATTTCCTTACAATAACTCACGAAATTTTCCTAGTGAAAACTGGGGCAGAAAATTTCGTTCGTTTGCTTTTTGATTATGTGCAGATTGCATTTTTAGGACAATGGATTCGAGACGACCAAAAGAAGACGTCTCAATTTAGAATAAAAGAAAAGAAGAAAAAGAAAGGAATTGAACCCCAAAGTGCAGAAGCGGGAAAGACGTGAACTATTCAAGACGAGATTGAAGCCATCAGTTCTGTATATCCTTCCTTGATCCGAAAAGCTGAAGAAGATTTGACCAGCACCTGCAACCAGTAAGCATCAAGATTCAGATCAGGGTCTGCATGAAGAATGATCCAAGACTCAAGACCAAGCTTCAGAAGACTCATAGATAGGAATCTTGTAACTCGTAGCTGATAGGCTTAGTTAGTCTTTTCTTTTTTATTTTGATGTAATAATGGGACCGCGAATCGGAGCCTCGGACGGAACCTCGCTCGACTCTGCAACTCATCATTCCATCACTCTCCTTGAAATACACGCGACCTGATTCCCTTATAACCCGGAATATGTAGGCTGTCCGAAACCATGACTCGGTCACTTCCTCCTTCCTTTTAGTTTTCTACCCTTTTAAATAAAGGTCGGGTCAAAACATGTCTTGTTGTTCTTTTTCTGAAAACTCTTCATGTTTCCAGTCACAGAGGGGCAGTTGTAGACAGGTAATTTTTTACCCTCCCCGTGATTTTACACAGTATAGCATTTAAATATTTACTTTAGGCCTAATATCACTATTTTTACTAGTTTTCACTATTTTACTTTATTTTAAGCAAAAAAAAATAAAAAAATTACAAAAATATTTTTTTTAAATATTTAGTAGTATATTTTAATTAATTAAAAGTAAGTTTTATTTTATAAACACACTATATCTTTTTTTTTAGTCTTCCTAGCCCAAAACTAAAATCCAACAAGACATGGACCCAAGCCAATTCCCAAGCCCATTCCCCTTAGCCCAATACCTATTAACCTAACCCTAAAATATATACACCTATAAAGAGACCTAATTAGAAAAAGAAAAAAGGACCTAGACCCCCTAAGAACCACAAACGGCTCTCATCTTCAATAGCTGCCATCTTTAAAAGCAAAAAAAAAGGATTGAAGAAAATTCTTCAATTCCAAAATTCCTAAATGAAGAATGGCTACACCCCTATCTTTAACCGTTTCCCCCTCCCCATGTTCTGATTCCCTCTTATTTAGTTTCTCAATTGAAAAGCACACACTCTCCTAAAGAAAACAGTAATTATGACCTTGTTTGCTAAAAATAATACTCCAACTCCAATAGTAAACAGAAAAGATGACTGGAGATTTCACAAAAGAAGAGAATTTTCCATAGTGGCTCAAGCGCTGCTACACTCACTGTGTGCTCAATCACATCTGGATTTTCATATCTGCTTCTTCTTCTTCTGATTTTTAATTTTGGAACCATGGAATCCGATGGGGTTTGATTGAGGTCGTTTTGGTTTCGGGTTTTTCGGTGCCGTTTTGAGGTTTCCGATCGTGTCTTTGGTTTGAGTACTCGTCATTTTTGTACCAATAACTTTCAAATATAAGGATAAAGATATTTTCTACTAAATTTTCATGAGGTTCACTTCTATCTTCACTTTGTTTTTTCTTAGATTTCTTCTAACTAATTCAAACCGTGTTGTGTTAGTTATTTAGGAATGTTCACTGTTAAGATATATTTTTCCTATTTGAACATGTCTAAATTGTTTTTTCGTTTTTTTTTCTATTATATTATGTTTGACTTTGTTGCTAAATAAAATAATTTGAGGACAAATGATGTAAGTTTCCGATAAGTGGAAGTTTGGTCTTGTTCCTCTTGTGGATTGTTTCATTAGTTTCATAGATATGACTACAAAGAGTAGAGAGGTGAGAAGTATATTGAATGGAGAAAATGAATGCTCCATTTCAATGAGTTTTATAGAAGAGTTCCAATTATTGACTTATTAACTACTCCACATATATAATATATGTATGTGTGTGTATATATATATCAATGTATGTTCCCTAGTGCAAATAGTTACTGTGTACCGGATATCTTTTAGAAATACAGCTCACCTTTCCATAGTTAAATAACAACACAAATCTCGAAGTAGTTTAGGAACAATTTTGAATATCGAGGTTTCTTCAGGAACGATATGGGTACGGCTCCCGTGGCATAGTTGCGATACATAAATTCTCACTCGGGTGTGGCAACTCATGTCCCCGACTCTAACTCAAAACAATAATAAAAATCACATGTTGTAAATCGCGGGTGTATTTCATGTGGCGCGTTTACAATGTGTCCAAAAACGACAAGTGCACGTCATCGTGACTTGTTTTAAGATAAATCCATAAAATTAAAAGCAGCTAAAAGTGAAAAAGGCTAAAATACACAATAGGCTAAAATATGTAAATAATCAGATAATTTAGGCCAAATATTAATAGTTAAACGACCGTGCTAGAACCACGGAACTCGGGAATGCCTAACACCTTCTCCCGGGTCAGCAGAATTCCTTACTCGGATTTCTGGTCACAGACAAATTAAAACAGAGTCAAAATTTCCTCGGTTTGGGATTTTAAAATAAAACGGTGTCCCGAAGCATCGTCAAAAATTCGGGTGGCGACTCTGAAAACTAAAATGAATCCCAAATTCGAATAATGTCACTTAAATTGGAAAAACTCCCCTATGCCACCCTTACCGGAGGAAAAAGGAGGTCTGACAGTAATGAATCACAATTACAAATCCAGAATTGTTATTAAGTCCTATAGGAATATTGTCTAAGTGATTGACAGTGGCGATTGTATTCAGAACGAATTAGTAGAATCCTATAGGTATGACTTCTAAGAGCGTGATAATTGTTATCCTATAAGAAGGATATCTAAGTTCGAGCTGGTTTTGATCTTATAGGCATGGTATCTATTATTGAACTGATTTTAATCCTATAGGCATGATATATATTATTGAACTGACTTTAATCCTATAGGCATGATATCTAATATTGAACTGATTTTCACCCTATAGGCATGATTTCTAGCATTGAATTGACTTTTAATCCTATAGGCATGATTTCTAATTAAACAGTATACGGGTAGAAGTTTAGACACATTTCCAGAAAATAGTTAAATCAAATATTGGTCCTATAGGCATGATTGCTATCACTTTATTGGACAAATTAATGTATCCTATAGGCAGGATTCCTATCAAAATTATAATATTAATCGTATAGGCTGGATTTCTAACAAAGTCTCACTTTTAATCCTATAGGCAGGATTTCTAAGATGCAAACACAATATGGAACTTGCACGATCTTAACAAAATAAGCAGAATCACAAACGAAAATCCTATAAACAGGGTTTCTACCCAGTTTAACAAAAGAAAATAAGAACCCTCCCGATTTTACTAAACACCCCATAATTTGTTTGTTACAAAGTTATTACAGACGAGATTAGTAAATGAATTACATGATAGTAATGGAACAAACTATAGGGAGCCTTTATCATGCCCAAATACACCTGGTCAACCCAGGCCTTTAAACCATTTCAGCTTCGAGGCTTATTTTCATAGGTACAGACAGTCAATGGTGAGTGACTCACTCATAGCACATATAGAATCAGGTTTCCAGTGTGTCAAAGTTCCCAAGGGCCTCAGGGACCCAGGGAAATGCTCACACCAAAACCAAATACTCAAAAATGATTCAGAGGAGATTAGGAGCCAGTCCCCAATGTGTCAGAGTCCACAGGAGTATCACATGGACCCTGAGCAGTGCTCACACTGGGGTGGTTGAGGATAGAACCTAAAGGATTAAGAGTAGGAGTTTTAAAAGTAACAGCATATAAAAGGAGGTAGGGACAGATTTAAAACAGATTTGATTTTAGAAGAAATCCATCATAGTAGAGTTCAAAACACAGAATTTGTGGGCACAATTGCACTAAGAACACAAATTGGCCAGGTTTGCAAAGTACACAGTTTTAAGCAAATCACAATTAGAAAATGTCGTGGTTGAGCTAAGTGTACATGCTGTTATTTTAGGATAACCTTGTTTAATCACAGAAACATCTAGGCAAAGTATCAAGGTAAACAGTCAGATTATCACATGAATCAAAAGGGATGCCAGACACATTAGAAAGCAAGTTGTCAGAGCATATGAGTGACAGAGAAAGATTAAGCAACAATACTAATATGTAAAGCTTTAGGATTGATTAACTAATTACATGCTAGTAGTATCTTAAGGATGCTAAATTCAGGATAAGTCCAGATTCAGCATACATGAGACATGTTAAAAGACAGTAAGTTGACCTCTAATAGGATTCATATTATTCAAAGAATAACCAATTAATAGTATCAATTATGGGACTAGATGAACTCATAGAAACATAAAAGTGATAGAATCATGCTCAGAATTTAAACATGTTGGTCGAACAACACAGATTATGGAAGCATAGAAAATAAAACGACAAGGGACAATGTCTTACTAGTTAGGCAAGGAAATCAAGAAAAATGCACCACAATAGTCAAGTCCAGAATCAATTGGCCTTGGATTTTTAGCCAGCCAAAGACGAGAAACAAAAGAGCAAGAGAATCAGAGTAAAAATCTAAGTTTTCGGTGAGAGTATTGATAGTTTGAGTCTGCCTAAAGGAGAAAGGGAAAAGGGTTTAAATAGCGTAGGAACCAAACACATAAACATGGAAAGTAAGTAATTACAGAATCAATTAAGATCTAGATTTAGGGAAAACAATACAAAAACCCAAAGAGTTCAGTAAATTAATAGAGAATAATGGCGTGCAATCACGTGAGTAATACTTAGAATAAGGGAATACAACATAGAATAAGGAAAATCACATAAGAATCGATTAACAATTGGTTTTAGGGAAAATAAGGTAAAAATAAAGGAAACGGAAATAAGGAAACTATTAGTCAAATATGAGAAAGGAAAGAGCATCAATCAGAAAATCAGTAAAGACGAGGAAAGGTTTCAAAGCCTAGTTTTTAGGTAAACCTCATAAAATTGACAGAAAATAAAGACAATCAACTATATATTGCATGCGATGAACATAGACAAGAAATTATTCAAAAGGAAACATGTAATTGAACCAGAACTAATTCAAATTTAGGGTTTGAAACCCTAATTTAGGGTAAGTAAAAGAAATCGACAAAAATAGGCAGATTTATGCATACTAGGACGAATATAGACGGGATAATACTTAAAATTAAAGCTTGAACTAGTTTTGGTCGATTCAAAAGAGGATTTGAAACCCTAACCTTAGGGTTAAGTGCGAATCAGTGAGAGATACGAAAATAATCGTACTTACAAAGAGCAAGTGATGAACACTGACGAAATAAGCAGCAAGTTAAGGATTTGAACAAATTTTGGTTCGATTATTACAAGATCTGCTTGCCATATTAGGCAAGAAATTATGTGATACCATAAACGGGCAGCCAGTAGGGACGGGGGGCCAATATGGCAATGAGATGAGGAGGGAATCTCATCAGAGACGGGATTAGAGGAGTGATTTTGGGTGACGCTGGCTTAGGGTTTTGAGAGGAGAAGAGGAAGAGATGAGACAATACATGGGCGGCGCATTTGGGTGAATGAGAGTTAGGGTTAGGGATAGGTTAATTAAAAAGGGGGGAAAGGACGATGGTCGTTGATCTCGAGAGATCAAAGACTGGGATAAAAGTTAGATGGGGCGGGTCGTTTAGGAACGGGTCACGACCGGGTATTAGTCATGGGTCGTTGGCTTTGGGCTGGGGTATTTGGGCTAGTGCATAGGTAATTGGGCTGGGTTAATTGGGTAGTGTAGGTCCGAAATGATTATGGGAAAGGGGCTATTATTTAAATACCCAATTAAATTAGTAAGCAATTTGTAAAAAAAATGATAAATAAATAGTAGAAAATATTATTTGTGCATAAAAATGATTAATAACAATTATTTAACACTATGAAGATATAAAATGTTATTTTTTGCATAAATAAAGTGATTATAAGTATATATGGGCTATTATTGCAAAATGTGCAATTTTAGCCTTAAAAATGCAAATGTAATTATAACAAATGCACCAAAAATATTTAAAATCCAATACGGATGTAAATGATGATGTTAGATGATAAAATCATCATGAAATAATTTGTGATGCAATTAATGAGTATTTATCTAATAAATGTAGGAATAAATTGATTTAAAATCTTTAAAATTATGGAAAATTATGAAAAATGCTTGTATGTGTTTATAAATCAAGTGATGGTGCATATGCACTATTTTTAAGGTATATATATTTTAGAAATATGAGGGAAAAATTGGGTATCAACAACTGGCTCGAAAGGCTCCCCAACCATTCCATCACCATGTGAGATGAGTTGGCAGAGAATTTTATAGCCAAGTTTTTCACCGGGACATATGGAGGCATTAAGGTATAAGATCTTAGCATTAAAGAAGGAACCTAATGAACCCCTACATGAAATCTGGTAGAGATATAGAACTATGGTCAAGGAAAGCCCCAACAATGACATGACTGAAGCAATGATCCAACAGACATTCTATCGGGGTATAAACACGACCAATCAATATGTAATAAACCAGCTACCAGGGGGTAATTTTATGAAGCAGCCTTATGCCGAGGTTTGTGACATACTTGATGAGATGGCTAACACTTCTTCAGCTTGGCAAAGTCGGGCAAATGTTCCCCAAGGTGACCCAAATGTAATCAATCTTCACAAGGAACTTCAAGACCACGGACAAGCCATAGTTGAGCTGACAACTACTATGAACTAGTTAGCTAAAGCACAGTTGCACCAGATTCAGGGACCAAAGCAAGTAAATGCAATGGAAGGGGTCAATCTAATAGCCAACATGAGGAGACTCAAAATGACGTGAACCCGTCTAGGGAACACGTGATAGAAATATCGGAAACGGTAGTACCAAAAGCCAAGGCTCCTTTACCAAGTCCTCCTCCGCCTTATCCTCAAATACTTGCAAAGAAAAACAATGAAAACCAATTCAAGAAGTTTATGGAGATGATGAAAAGCTTTTCAATCAATGTGCCCTTAGTGGAAGCTCTTGAGAAAATGCAGAGATACGCCAAGTTTATGAAAGACTTGGTAACTAAAAAGAGATCTATGGATTATGGGACCATTAAAATGACTCATCAAGTTAGTGCAATTGTACACTCTATGGCTCCAAAGCTTGAATATCCCGGTGCATTTACAATTCCTTATACCATTGGAAGTGCGGATTTTGCAAAGGCCTTATGTGATTTGGGAGAAAGTATAAATTTGATGCCATATGCCGTATTCAAAACATTGGGCATTGATCAACAGAGAGATACTTCAATGAGATTGCAAATGGTGGATAGAACGATGAAGAGGCCCCTTGGTATTATTGATGATGTTCTTGTCCGGGTCGACAAGTTTATTTTGCCTACTAATTTTGTGATTCTCAACTGCGAAGTCGACTATGAGGTGCCTATAATAATGGGAAGGCCTTTCCTAGAAACAGAGAAGGCTTTAGTTGATGTGGAAGAAGGGGAGCTCACCTTCCGGGTGGGCGATGAAAAGGTTGTATTCCATGTGTGCAAATCGATGAGGCAGCCGAATAGTAATGAAGTTTGCTCTTTTGTGGATCTTGTGACGGAGGTGATAGTGGATGACACAAGTGCCATGATCAATGTGGAAGATCCTATGGAAGCTGTATTGTTGAACCATGAGGATGATGAAAGGGATGGCTTGGTTGAATGTGCAAATTCCTTGCAAGGAATGGGATCCTACTCTTATGGGCCCCGTACACTCTCCTTAGACTTGGAAAATCGGAAGACTCCACCGAAAAAGCCCTCGATCGAGGAGCCACAAACATTGGAGTTGAAGCCTCAACCCTATCACCTCAGGTATGAATTATTAGGCCCATCTTCTACATTACCTATTACTCTTTCTTCTTCCTTAACCAAAGTGCAGGTAAACTCCACTCTTGAGGTGCTTCAAAGAAGAAAAAAAAGCAATTGGATGGACCTTAGCTTACATTCGGGGTATAAGCCTCGCCTTTTGCATGCATAAAATTATACTTGAGGATGATGCAAAATCTTCCGTGGAACATCAACGGAGGTTGAACGAGGCTATGCAAGAGGTCGTCAAGAAGGAAATTATTAAATGGCTTGATGCAGGGGTGGTGTATCGTATTTCGGATAGTGCATGGACTTCACCGGTGCAATGTGTGCCGAAAAAGGGGGTATGACCGTTGTGACAAATGAGAAAAATGAGTCGTCAAGAAGGGTATGCATGGACTACCAAACGTTGAACAAAGCGACCCGTAAAGTTTATTTTCCATTGGCCTTTCTTGATCAAATGTTAGACAGACTTGCCGGGCGTGCCTACTGTTTCTTTTTGGATGGGTACTCAGGGTACAACCTGATTCTCATATCCCCGAAAGACCAAGAGAAAAACACCTTCACATTCTCGTATGGAACATTTTCATTCTCACGGATGTCGTTTGGATTGTGTAACGCACCCGCTACCTTTCAACGGTGCATGATGGCTATATTTACGGACATGGTGGAGGACTTCCTCGAAGTCTTTATGGATGATTTTAGTTTTCTGGAGGACTCATTTGAAGAATGTTTGGAAAATCTTGACAAGGTGCTAGGCCGATGTGAAGAGACAAATCTTGTGCTTAATTGGGAAAAAATCCATTTTATGGTCGAGGAGGGCATTGTCCTCGGCCATAAGATCTCAAAGAATGGAATCGAAGTGGACACGGCGAATATAGAGGTGATTTCAAAGCTACCTCCTCCTACTTTCGTCAAGGGAGTTAGGAGCTTTCTTGGGCACACGGGATCTATCGAAGGTTCATCAATGACTTCTCCAAAGTGGTGAATCCATTGTGCAAGCTACTAGAAAAGGATGAAAAGTTTGTGTTCAATAAAGAGTGCATGCACGCTTTTGAGCTTCTAAAGTATAAATTGACAACCACTCCAATCATTACCGCACCCAATTAGATCTCACCCTTTGAGCTTATGTATGATGCAAGTGAAGTTGCGGTAGGGACGGTTTTGGGCCAAAGGGTAAACAATATATTTCACCCGGTGTAATATGCTAGAAAAATGATGAATAATGCCCAGGTTAATTATACAGTGATAGAGAAAGAGTTGTTAGAAATTGTGTTCACCATGGAGAAGTTTAGACCTTATCTCATGGGTGCCAAAGTGATTGTTCATACCGATCACGCGACAGTCTGTTACTTAATGACCAAAAAGGACTCGAAAGCTAGATTGATGAGATGGGTTTTGTTGCTTCAAGAGTTTGACCTCGAGATTATTGATAGAAAAGGAAGTGAGAATCAAGTAGAGGATCATTTTTCCCGCTTAGAAGAGGAAGGGAGGCCCAAAGATGGTCTTGAAATTAATGATGCATTCCCGAATGAGCAACTCCTCAGGTTTTTTTGAATGGTATGCCTTGGTTCGCGGATGTTGCTTATTTCCTTGTTACACGGTATTGTCCCTTGTGAGATCTCTTCTAAAAAAGGAAGAAACTCAAACGGGATAGTTTGGATTATTATTGGGATGAACCCTATTTGTTCAATATTTGCAATAATGGGGTGATTTGTAGATGTGTCCCGGAGGAGGAGCAAATGAGTATACTTGATGCTTGTCATTCCTGTCCCTACGGTGGTCATCACGGTGGGGAGAGAACTGCTTCCAAGGTTCTTAGTTGTGTATTTTATTGGCTAACCCTGTATAGAGATGCAAGTGAGCTTGTCAAGAGGTATGATGAATGCCAGAGAGCTGGGGGAATATCAAAGAAGGTGAAATGCCTCTCACCATTATTCTTGAAGTTGACATTTTTGACATGGGCATAGACTTCATGGGGCCTTTTGAGAGTTCATGTGGCAACACTTACATTCTGGTAGCGGTTGATTATGTTTCCAAGTGGTTTGAAGTCGTGTCTTTTCCCAACAACGAGGCCCGGAGTGTGGTGACGTTCCTAAAGAAAAACATCTTCACACGATTTGGTACTCCTCGAGCAATCATCAGTCATGGGGGTTCTCGTTTAATGCAATAGGGAATTTGAGACTTTGCTTTCAAAGTATGGTGTCAATCATAAGGTGTCAACTCCTTATCACCCCCAAGCTAGTGGACAAGTGGAGGTCTCAAACAGGGAAATTAAAAGCATATTGTCAAAAACTGTGAATGCAAATAGAATGGATTGGTAAAGGAAGCTCGATGATGCGTTGTGGGCTTATAGGACTACATATAAGACTCCATTCAGTATGTCTACATACCGGTTGGTGTTTGGGAAAGCGTTCCAGTTGCCGGTTGAGCTAGAACACAAAGCCATGTGGGCCTTGAAGAGGTTAAATCTTGAGTGGGATGTTGCAGCAAATCTCCGGGTGGAACAAATCATTGAGCTAGATTAATTCTGTTTTCATGCCTATTCCATATCATCATTGTACAAGGACAAGATGAAATACTTGCACGACAAATATTCCCGAAACAAGGAATTCAAGGAGGTTGATTTGGTTCTTCTCTTCAAATCCCGGTTACGTCTATTCCCGGGAAAGCTTAAGTCCAAATGGAGTGGCCCCTTTGAAGTAGTGCATGTAACGCCCTTTGGTGCTCTTGACTTGAAAATCAAAAATGGTGAAATCTTCAGGGTTAATGGGCACCGAGTGAAGCATTATTTGGGAAAGTTTGATGACAGCCACGTGGTGGCCTTGATAAATTTCCAATGATGATGGTAACCTGCATCGTGTCGCGACGATAAATCAGGCGCTTCTTGGGAGGAAACCCATATGTTTTTATTTCTTTTTCGTTTTCCTCTTAGATTAGGCTTTATTTTGAACTAACTAGTTGTGAGCATTTTGTAGGAATTGTTTGTGCAATGCAGGACTGTTGCTTGAAAATTTTGGCTAAGTATGGAAATTACGTTGACTACGCTCAAATTTTCGCGGTCAGCGGGAGCTTTTCGCGGGGGCGTAATTGGTGAGCGAACGCGGACTTGAAAAGTCCAGAATAGAAACTTTCTGAAGTTGAATTCGCATCCGCGGTTGTTATTTCACGGTCAGTGGTGCTTTTTCGCGGCCGCGCTTGTTTTTTCACCCTGAGCGGAGTTTATCCAACAACAGCCAATCAAAAGGGTAAAAGTGCAACAACGGTGAAATTCCACGGACCGCGCTCAGGTAAGTTGATGGGACTGCCTTAGGGTTAGTATAAATAGAATGTCTCTGGGACTTTGATACTTTTCAAACCCTTCGTTTCCTCAGCCATAGACTACTGTTCATATTCTTATCTCTGAACTTCAATCTTCTTGTAATAATCAAGAGTAGTTCTTACAACAAATCACAGGACTGGTATGTTAAATTTTGTATTAATTTGGTTTCTTTTCTTTCTTTGCTTTTAGTTCTACTTTTTCTTTTCTTTTTAAGTTAGGGTTAATACATGCCAAAAAATCAAACATGGTGCTTAATTGATGTTGAAAATTAATGGGGATAGTGTTTAATGTCTAATGGGGTATATGGTGATTCATATTTCTTAATAATTAAACAGATTATTCATCTTAGTGAAAACCCTAGGTCTGGAGTAATTCCTCAGTGCCAGTGCAATTTGAATTTCGCAGACCGCAAGCCAAATTACGCGGTCCGCGTTCATGCTATTGATGGTCTGCATATGTCTTCAAGTTCGCGGACGTGGAGAATTTTTCGCGGTCAGCGGTTAGTTTTTCGCGGCTACGTCTATAATTCCCCGGACCGCGTTGCTAAGCTTCAGAGAATCAATCAATTGGGTCCGCGGACGCGTTTATTTTTACGTGGTCAGCGTTTGATGTTTCGCGGCCGCGCCACTTTTTTGTGGTCAGTGGTAACTTGACTTCGGAGAGTGGGTAGTCTGATCCCCACTCATTCGCGGCCGCAGCCATTTTTACGCGGACCACGATGGCTATTTTGCGGCCATATTTCTTTTTCTGCTCTCAGCGGAACCTTGCTCTGTGAAACATTCTGATCATTCATTTGCTTTCATTTGATAATTCATTGAACAATAATTCTAATGAGCTTTCACTGATTGTGTATCCAGATAATGGTAAGATTTCGTGACGGTCCGGAAAAACAACAAGGGAGGGGAGAATCCTCCTGAGGTCGGAGCCGAGGGAAACAAACTGCACCCTTAGCTCCTCCAAGGATGATTGGCAAGAAACAAACCCTCCGGAGACCCACTCCAGACACTTCAAAGACCAGTGAATATGTCCCCTCCTAGGATATTTCTGAGAGGGAAACTGCCCAAACCAAACAAGAGGCATAATCTCATCCCCTACACCTCGTCAATGAATCTACCTCCTTGTCTGGGTCGTCTAATGGCTCGGAAGAAGGTAGTGAGACTCCGACCCCACCTTCCTCAATTGCTGCAACTCCGGCCTCCACAAAGGCTCCAATTAATTTTGATAGTGAAGAGGATGTCCCGAATGACGGGAGAGGTGGTGATACCTAGGCTGGAGGTTTGGTGAGATCTAGAAACCCGGCAGTGTGGCAAGACAGATTCGTAAGTAAGAAAGCCTAGGGATTTCATAGAGAGAGATCTTCTACCCCACAACCCCAATGTTAAGAGACAATTCAATGAAAGAATGGAGTGGAAATTCTTCACCAGCAAGCTACCGGAGGCCAATAAGTACTTGGTCAAGGAATTTTATGCTAATGTCGCCCTCATAAAAAAGGGCACATATGTGACCAAAGTACGGAACAAGAATATCAAATTTGATGGCCAGACACTGAATGGATATGCCGGGTTCGATGATGTGGATGAATCTCTCTATTTGGAGAAGGTGGCATTGGGTGAGTTAGCCCGTCTATGTCTTACATCAGTGATAGCCATTCCTGGGACTACTCCAGCTTGGCTTACACCGGGAGTTCTAATTCTTAGGAACACCCTGAACTTTGAAGAAAAAGGGTGGTCCACCTTCGTGTGTAGCCGGATAGACCCCTCCCAGCATGACAGTGATATCCCTATCTCCAGGGCACCTATTGTGGCTTCTATAATGGCAGGTTTCCCGATAAATGTGGGGAACATTATGGTCGGAGTCATTACCAGAGGTATCAGGAAGGATGAAAGATCATACCCCTACCCAAACTTCCTCACCATGTACTTAGAGGACCAGGATGTAGAAGGGACGGATTTTGATACGAAGGTGAAGCTAAAAAGGCCCTTCTCCTGGTATAGCCTTCAGGGTCCAGACAACCTCAAGTCTAACGGCAAAGCCACTACCTCCAATGGCCAGTCTGAAGAGCCAAGGGTAGTGTTCACAGGGTCCGAGCCTTCCACAGCCTAGAGTACATCTGCTACCATGCCACATCCTCCCTCAGGGCCATCTTCTTCTATCCCACCATTTGTGCCTTCTTCATCAGCCTACCCTCAGGCTGCACTAAGGGATAATCAGACTTTGGCCAGCATCAACAACTGGATGCAGGTAGCTACTTCAAAGTTATCTGCCTTATCCAGTGCACTCTCAGCTCAGATAGTTCCATCACAGATCCAGATGCCTCCATCAGTAGGGGAATCATTGAAGACTATCCTTGACAAACAAAATAAGATTCTAGAGTTTCTGGGTGCGCATGAGAAGGTAATCAAGGAGCTGGGTAAACAGGTGAAGAAGAGTCGAGAGAACTTGAAGAAGGAGGTGGAGAAGCTTACTTACGCTGGTGATATCCCTCTAGATCTCCTCATGGAGGAGACTTCCCCTGCAGCACAGATAACACAACCATAAGAGCAGCAGGCTGATAGAGACCCGATGAGACGATTTGTGATACCCCAGACTGAGGATTTGGAAATTCAGCTGGAGGATGCTGAAGGAGGTGATGAGTCGGGACATCCACAGGACCCCACCACTAACCCCATGCAGACAGAGACCTTATAGGGAGTTTTCTTTACTCTATATCCCTCCCCTATTCTATTTTTGCTTTTAGCATTGAGGACAATGCTAATTTCTATTTTGCCGGGGGGGAGGGGTCTTATTATGATTTTGTTGATTTTGATGATTGGTTTGTAATAACTCTGATACTATTTTTCTTTATTTTTTTTACTTATCGTACTTTCATTTTCGTTATTTTTCACTTTTGGTATATATATAATTTTATCATTCCATGTATATATTCATCCCTAGTTTATGTATATTCGTTTCAATCCCCTATTGTACATATTCATTTTACTTTCAGTATTTTACTTTATAACTTTTTTTGTAATTTTCCTTAATAGCTTAGCTTCTTATTTCCTTTAGTAGATTCTTTTTGAATTTGTAGCTTCTTTTTTTCATTTTTTTGTGATCAATAAGCCTTTAGTTTTCTTAATGCCACGGTTCTTTCCAAATGTGGAATTTGTGTGGACCGGGTGGCTCTTCCCAATGATGGATGGCATGACAACTTTCTTAAGGGATTGATTCTGTTTTTCTTTTTGTTTTGATATATAATATTAATGAATAAAAGTGACTCAAGTAAGTTTCACTTGGCACTAACACATTTACCTTTGACCTCATGGTTAGAGACAAGTTTGTTGACGATATTAGCTCTAGTTGTGACCTTTAGAATCTTGAGTTGACCAAAACTATCATCAAGTGGTTTCTGTGAGCCATCTGTGATCTTCAATATTAGCTAGGGTTATTATGGGCCCTCGACTCTATTCTCTTTAAAAATCCAGTAGCTTGAGAGGTGAGGTTTGAATTGTAAGTCCAAGTTCCGTGCCAACAAGTCTAGAACTTGCCCCGAATGTTTTTCTAGGTGAAATTCTAAGTATAGCTCGACTTAAGAAGTGATTATAGGCTCTCCTTGGTCCCATTTGAACTGTGAAAACTTCCATAGCCTACCATTATGATATATTTAGTCAACCCCTTTGAGCCTAAGCCTTCTTCATTCAATAACCACATTACAAGCCCTCATCTATTTTTAATGACCCTCTCTTGGAACCCAATCTTTCCTTAGCATTCATGATGAACAATAGACAAAAACATAAGTTTGGGGGAGATACGGGGAATTTCAAAGTGATGAAAGGTTCAAAGAACAAAAAGAACTGATTAAAAGGAAACGCAAAGAAAAGGATGGAAATCCAAAAAGAAACATGTCAAAAGAAAAGTAAAGGTTAAAAGGATTCAAGAAAACAATGTTGAAAGGCTTGGAATGATGAGAAAAGGAGAAAAATGATCGTCATAAAGAAGAAAGAGTGACAATGTGTCTCTCTAGTTCCCTAAGGAAGAAGAAAATGACTCAAAGAGTCAATAAAGTGTGAGCCGAATTGAGAAAATGGAGTGCTTAAGGAAATATGATACCATCATACTTCATTATGTCCGACCCTGATCCAAAAAACCTTCATTACATCCCGCTAAAGCCCTATAGGATGTCAAGTTGAGTGAGCTTACATTAGTGGTGATTTACATGAGGGTCAAGCCTATGGTACTTAGAGTCGGACTTGTGACATTCTTTTGAGAGTGATGAGCGCACTTCTTTACAATCCCGTTTTTGAGTGTCACATTCTATAAGGTGAGATTAGCTCATGGAGAGTAGAGGACAAGGAGTCTGGGATCCACAATAACCTGCTGAGAGAGCGGGTTTCCTTGATGAATTGAGTCAACTCTTGATGCTCTTGTGTCACATTAGATCTATGAAACTCAAGAAGTCATAGCATAATGTTGTTGATAATGAATTTGTGTTGAGGGTAATTGTTAGTCCCAATTGATTCTTAATGAAGTCACCTTAGGACAGCTGAAATTTTCCTTTCTTTTTCTTGTGGAGGTGGGGTTACCTTTTTTTCTTGAGGACAAGAAAAATCTTAAGTTTGAGGGAGGTGATAACTAGGGATTTTAGCCTATTATTTGCTCTTTTTTGCTTAGGTTTTGGGTCAAAAATACGTAAAGGTATTCCCGAAAACTAACTTAATGTGCTTGCTTGCAGGATTTGGTCAAAATGAGGCAAAGAAGCCAAAATAAGCTCATGAAGGAGTCAAACTTGCACAAACCCAAGGTTGGGGACTGGAGCGCGGACAACGGTGTAAATACGTGGTCGCGTAAGAACCTCCGCTGAGGCGGCCACAAATACGCGGCCCGCGAAAGTAAGGTTCAGAGAGGCTGATTTGGACTCAAGTTCGACCACTGACTGCGATGGAAAAGCGCGGCCACGGAATATCTGACGCGACCGCGGTTGTATTTTCGTTGAGAGCAGCGTTACAAATTCAGAGACTTTGCAAAGTGGACTCAAAAGGAAGAACGTGGTCCGCGTCCAAATTACGTGGCCGTGTATTACTCTTATGCGAACGCGTCTTTATTCCGTTGGGAGCATGAAATGAAGTTCAGAGACATTGCAATTGAAGCTTAATAGAAGGACGCGGTCCGCATCCAAAATAGGGGGCCGCAAATGAGGCTCACGCGGACGCGGTGGATTTTATGTTGTCGGCGACACAACTTCCAGTCCAGATTCAAATGTAGAGAAATGTGGATCACGCACGTTATTGCGCAGCCGGGAAAGTCCAAGCACGGACGCGCCTATTATTACGCTGTCAGTGAAACTTCTGTAGGGGCATTTTTGTCCAGAAATTTCAGCAGTGTATAAATAGATCTTTTTGACATTTTTAGGTTAAGTTATGTTTTAGGGAGCACGTGAACGACTGAAATTTACCTATTTGAGTAATTTTAGAGTATTTTTATCTTTAATCTTTAGATTTTCATCTTGTATTTGAATATTATGGCTATTTATTTCATCTCGACTTTTGATTTCTACCATTATTATGAGTAGCTAGACCCCATAGCTAGGGTTGTGACCCAACCCTAGTGTGGGTATTTAATGGATCTTTAATTTTAGGGCATAATTATTTATGGGTTAGTGATATTTAGCTTATTTCATGCTTTAATTATAGAATTGGTGGTTGCAAACACTGATTCATGCCTTTTTTTACTTAGGCTCTTCTTGAGAAAGAGGACCTAAGTCTAGGAAAAGTAGGCTAACAAGGAATTGGGGTGAATTCAAGAGATTGATAGCCCCAATTAAAGGGTCAAACCTAGAGATAGTAATACCCGACTTGAGCCAATTTCACTTGCATTGCTTGAACACCCATTTGGGCTTGAGAAAGCCAAATCGGGCAAAGTCACTCAAACTACCGAGAGGTATAGATTGAGTATTTATGTGTGAAGGTTATATCACGACCCCAATCATAACAAGATTGTCCTAGATTCTCGATCCCATTAGATACTCACCTAGGTGGAAATCTCTTCCCTAGTTACCGTTTATCACTTGAAAAACTCTCACAAAAATATTGTACTTAGATTACTTTTAGTGTTTATCAATATAAAAATTAGAATAGAAACAATCACAACCATGGTTATAAGTGTAATAAGAAACAACACACACAACTAGATTAGGTAGAACCCCAACTCCAAACCAATATTAACTCCATGTGGAAATCGATCTCGTCCTATTGGGTAAAACTGCATCGACCACTCTTCGCTACTATATAGTGGTGTAGGGTTGGAACCGATCAGCCACCATTCTCAGGGACTAACATTTCGAACAAGTTTTAAAATGTTATTAGTAGATAAGTCCAGAAGGCATGCTCGAAGGCTACGGCCATATTAAGGGCTACGGACGAAACAACGCGGCTCGGAGACATCTGAATTCCGCAATAAACAATAGGCCTTCAAATTTTTTAGAAAATCAATTAAAAGGCTACCTTCGGCAAATAATTAAAAAGGGCTTTGATAAAATCATCCCTTGAAAAAACAAAAGGCTTTGATAATATCAGCCTTCAAAAAAACCATAAGAGGTACCAAACTATCCTAACGCAAATATGCTAAGGCACAAAAGAAAAGGGGTTTCAATCGACATCGGACCCTCAAAAAACCCAATGGGTATAAAATAAATTCTAAGGCATAAAGAAATTTTTACTAAGTCTCTTAAGTCGAAAAGGGGAAATAATAGCCATCTTTTAGATGCCATATCGTCCCAATCTAAAGAGCCTAAGGGCCAACACATTTAGAGTTCGAGACCTCATTCTCACTCAATTCGGACCTAAGGGTTCCACTATTCCGAGCTCGAATAAAGTCGACTAGAATATAGCTCGAAGATTCATCATAAACCTTAAGGGGTATATTACTGTAAGTTCGAAACTTACCCATTACTTGATAAAAACCCTAAGGGTTTGTGTTTTTCTACGTTCAAAACTCACTCGAACTTAGTTATAAAAATAATGCATTTATGGTTTCAATCAAGCCACCCGAGATAAAATCTCAGACATATTACAAGGCTCGGGGACTCGCTTTTAAAACATAAGGGTTTGATCTAGGTTCAAGCTAGTCCGACTATAGAGACCACGACAACAAAATTTTCACAAGGACAAATTTAAGCAGAATTTAACGCAAATCGGAGACAAACTGGAAAGAGAAAGAACTTTTTATTTATAGAAAATATTTACAAAGAGAGCACGGAGTTTTACGCAAAAACCAAAAAAAACACAGAAGAAGAAAAATCGTAAGGGCCTAGTCCACTTTGGGAGACGCATCTTCGGGAGCCGTTTCTTCGAAGGCTTCATCCCGATCTCCTCCGCTCTCGGTCCCACTAGCAGATTTTTAATCAAGGAGAGTAAAGTTGCGGCCTCGTCCTCCAAAGCTTTTGCATTCTCGATATCAGCTGAGAGGTCAAAGCCATGAGCATGCACTTCCTCGAGAGTCTCCCTCCGGGATTGTCGCCTAGCATGATTGACAACACATGACAATTTGACTTCAGCAGCAACAGAGATCTCATGTGCCCGAATTTTGGCAACCTCGGCGTCAGCTCGGTAAGAAGCCACAAGCGCCTCTGCCTCAGACTTAGCCTTTGCAAACTCAGTGGCCAACTTTTCCTCGAGCTCCTCAATTTTCTGGGTCCGGGCCGAGCTTTCATCCTTCACACTTTGAAGTTGGAGCTCAATCAAAGTCAGTTTGTCCTGAACCACGTCTTTCTCCGAGGCAAGGCGGTCCATATGCTACTTCCACCCTAGAGTCTCGGCCTCCTTCAACTTGGCCTCCTCTCGAAGTTGCTCTACCAGCTCGCACTTCTGCTGGCCCTGCAAAGTCAAAATATTAATTGCCAAAGTCAAGTGAATACATAAAAAACTCCCGGAAAGTTACATTACATGTTCAATGAGCTTAGTCTGTTCTCGATGAGCCCCTGTCAGTTTAGCTTGGAGGTTTCTGATTTCCTCCTCTTTTTGAACGTAGAGGAGTTTGAGGACATCTCTCTACTCCACGAGCTTCTTCAGTTCGGCCTCACATCGGGTTAGCTCAGCCCGGTATTTGGAAGACGCTTCTCAGTGGAGCGACATGGCATGTACACAAAGGATAAAATCAGACTCGAAAAAATGACAATAAAACACAAGCATAATTATGGAGGCTGAAACTTACTTGTTTGAGAAATCGCTTAGCCTCGTCAAAAATGGACGAAGCATCCATGCCGGGACCATCTTCAACCCCTATGAAGAACCCCTGGAATATATCATTCCCTTCGTGGGTCGTCCCCACGCCGGGAGTCTCCATAGCCCGAGCATCTTGGAACTGCCCTTCGGAGAACATAGGGTCGGGTGGCGAATCATCTGTTGATACCCAATTTTTCCCAAAAAATATTTTTTAAATTGCATATGTTCCTTCAAAGTCATGCATTAATAGCAATTGGTATTTTCCATTATTTTCCTACATTTTTATTAATTTGTCCCGTATTTATTTCCAATAAATAATTATAAATTACATCACAAATGATTTCAAAAGCATCTCTTGATTAATTTATTGTTTATGGTCCTAATTAGCCCTATTTATTTCATAATTAGCCAAATTGGCATCTTTTGGCTATAATTGCAATAACTTTACAATTATAGCCCAAGCATATAATTTCGCACTATTTTCTACCAGAAATTAGGCATTTGTACTTCTAAAATACTAAGTAATCATTCAAACTATTTTCTATGCATGAAATTCATTTTTATAATTATTAGCTATTTTGTAAATAATTTTAATTAATTTGAATTGGGTATTTAACAAACAGCCTAATTTCATTTCAATTGTAGCCTAAGTTAAACCAGACCCAAACCCAATTAAATAAACCCAATACCCCAGGCCCAAATCCTAAAACTACCCGACCCAAACCCGCCCAAACCCTGGTCTTTGATCATTTTTTATCAAAGGTCCAGGTTATTTCCTTCCTAATTTAACCTAACGACTACCCTCCTTCCCTCTCATTTAGTTCACGACCCAAAATCCCTAAGGTCGTGATGGCGACGGACATCCATGTCAGGCAAGCCAACTCATCCATTAATTGAAACACTTTCCGTTTTTAAAACATTTACGAAAACATTTCTTTTTCCTAAATAACATATTAATAAAAAAAAAGTCTGTTAATTAAAAATAATGGTTTAAAGATTACATTGAAGCAACTATATCCCAACACCTATCCCAGAACCCGGTGTCACAAGTGCATGAGCAATTTCTAAGAATTTAATCATTACAAAGCCTGTCCGAAATACAACTGGACAAGGAAATTTAAAATGAATAAATACAGTATGAAGGTGACTTTGTCAGCTGCGGATGGCCTCCGGATGATGCAGCTCGCCTAAGTCTCCGAATACTCCACATTGCTATGAAAGTACCTGTGCAATAAAATGCACAGCAAGTGCAGCATGAGTATAAAAACAACGTGTACTCAGCAAGTCATTCGCCTAACCTCAGAGAGGTAGTGACGAGAGGTCAAATTTGACACTCACTAGGGTCCAACAATATAATGTATGACAGAATAAGGTGAAATACAGTATACATGTAAGGAAGTTAAGCAACAAAATATATATGAGGCACAGAATTCCGTGTAATTTCAAAAAAATGAGTGAATAAGTAGTTTCTCCTTCATTTTCCCCCAAATATTTGTCAAGTCCTTATCCACGAAGTTATTTAACAATCTATATCCTTAAGTCAATTTAACAATTTAAGTCACTAGGGATAAGTCATATATATATATATATATATATGTCGAGGGTCGTTCGACCCGAACCAACAATAAAAATAATTTTGCACTGTCGAGGATCGAACGGCCCGTCCCATAAGTGCATTCTTTCAAATTAATCATAAAGCTTCCCCGCTCACGAATCATACCTGCGACTCGGGTGCTGACACGTTTATACATACTTAATATAAAGCTCCCATCGATCGCGAATCATACATGCGACTCGATTGCTGACTCTTATATATAATTAACATAAAGCTTCCCTCGATCGCGAATCATACCTGCGACTCGAGTGCTGGCTCTTATACATAATTAACATAAATCTTCCCTCGATCACGAATCATACCTGCGACTCGAGTGCTGACACACTTATATTAAATATTATAAAGCTTCCCCCGCTCGCGAATCATACCTGCGACTCGGGTGCTGACACATTTATACCAAATTACTATAAAGCTTCCCTCGATCACGAATCATACATGCGACTCGGGTGCTGACACACTTCCACACATTTAAATCCATATTTTATTAAGAAAATAGTTTTCTCAGGGAAGTAGTAGAATCCTTATTAAAAGAAGCATGAAACATAGGTTTTGAAATTATTTGTTTTTGAAACTCATTTGTCAAGTTTGATGATATTCCACGATACAACCTAGTCTAGGTACACAAATATCCATAGAGAGATAAATTCTCTTTTTAGAAGATCAACAAGATGAAATCTAGATTTATTTTAGATGTTCAATTACGTCTTTGATTATATTATCAGTTTAATATTACAAGCAGGATTACAGGTATAACACGTAAGGCATGCTAGTGGGTCCTAGACTACCCGGACATGACATAATAGTAGCTACGCACGGACTCCCGTCATCTCGTGCATACGTAGCCCCAGAAGATAATAGCATGTATTGAATTAATTCACCTAGGGGGACGATTCCCTCTCACAAAATTAGAAAGGAGACTTACCTCGCTCTGAAATTCCAACACCGGCCTCCAAGCCCCTCTGATGACTCCAACGGACGCACAACGCTCCGAAACTACCACATAATGGCAAATCAAAGAAAATTCATCATAATACTCACAACAAATTCAGAACATATACTTTCCCAACCCCGCTCGGAGAAATGACCAAAATGCCCTCGGTCCCACGTGCCCGGAAATCCGAAATTCTTGAAGATACATGCTACCCGTAGCTCTACTAGTTCAATCATGAAATTTACTCTACATTCCACACTCAAATTTGTGGCTAAATTCCAAATTTACATCTCCTAGGTTTTTCTTCAAAAAACCCCCAATTTTTCCACAATTTCCAATATCAAATTATGCATAAATCTTGTATTTAACCTTAGAAACAACTTACCTCTGATCCCTGATGAAATCTCCCTTGTAAAACTCTCCAAAATCGTCCATAGCATATGAAAAATGGGTGAGAAATGACAAAAACCCGTCTTTAAACATTCTAACCAGGCCTCCTTTCGCACCTGCGGTCCAATAGCCGCTCCTGCGGCTCCGCACCTGCGGAAATTCCATCGCAGGTGCGGCTCTGACTCGACCCAGCAAAAATCCCGCTCCAGTGACCCACTCTTCGCACTTGTGAATCCGCTGGTGCGACAAAACTCCCGCACCTGCGTTCCCCTCAGCTCCAGCCCCAAATCTCGCACCTCCAGTCAAAGCCTCGCAGGTGCGGTCACACAAGATGACAGCAGCCTTTAGCCTTCTTCAACTTCAAACATTGATCTGACAACCACCCGGAATCCAGCCGAGGCCCTCGGGACCCCGTCCAATTATACCAACATGTCCCAAAACATGATAGGGACTTGCTCGAGCCCTCAAATCACTTCAAACAACGCCGAAATCACGAATCGCACCCAAATCCCAACTTTATGAACTTAGAATTTCCAACTTCTACATCTGGTGCCGAAACCTATCAAATCACACCCGGTTGACCTCAAATTTTGCACACAAGTCATATTCAACATTACGGACCTGCTGCAACTTCCGGAATCGCATTCCGACCTCGATATCAAAACTTCCACTTCCGGTCAGATTTCTCAAAAACCCTTCAAATTTCTATCTTTATACAAATGACCCCAAAATGACCTACGGAGATCCAAATCCACTTCCGATCGCGCTCCCAATTCCAGAATCACCATACGGAGCTATTCCCAGACTCGGAATCCCAAACGAACATAAACCTCCCTGATATGCACTTCAAGCCCAAATACATGAAATTCTTCTAAAATGCTAACTTCCATAATATACGCCAAAACGATCCCGGGTTATCCAAAACCCGATCCGGACATACACTCAAGTCCAAAATCATCATACGAACCTACAGGAACCTTCAAATTCTGATTCGGATGTCGTTTACTCAGAATTCCAATCTTAGTTGATTTCACCAACTTAAGGCTTATGAAATGAGAATTTCCTTTCCAAATAAACTCTAAACTTCCTGGAATTCAATTCCGACCATGCCCACGAGTCATAATACCTGAAACGAAGTTTCTCACAACTTCAAACCACTGAACGATGCGCTAGAGCTAACGACTGGTCGGGTCGTTACATTCTCCCCCACTTAAACTGATGTTCGTCCTCGAACGTGCTAAGAACTGCTCTGGAGTTACCTGAAACCACTGTTTAACATTTCGAGTACCTGCCCGTGCTACCACAACCTAGTCGAGCCCAATAGCTTGATCAAATCTGGAGATTTGTTCTTTATCCACATAATAAGCTCAGAATTCATTCAAACACCTGAAATTTTCTCTAGTCAGGCCTAGTTCCAATATATAAGCACTGCATCAACTAGCACATGATATACCAGATCATAACTGCATACCCTTGCTGAATCGGCTCGATGCGCCGCATAACTCATCATTTGACCACAATGACGCTCCTCGAACCTTAATAGCCAAGGCCACGAGTCTGATGCTCCCAATGCACCTCATAACAAATATACTTACACCTTTCTATAATGCTGACGATACCACTACAACGGAGGAAATGTGCAGAAATTCATACTCAACTGCAGAGTTAACAAATCCTTGAATACCTCATCTTGACTAGAATCATCACTTCATTATGAACCTGAATAATGGTATTTGTTCTTTAATATACACTTCACATAACCTTATCGCACTGATCCCTGGTCCAAAAATCTCGTCTCACCCAGTATGAACTTCTCAGACAACAAATCACTCCAGACATGGCCAACAGCCTCACATGATACCACATCGCGCCAATAGACCATAACTCGAATATGAAAAATAAGAAATGACTCAGGAAGGGACTATTTCGCTCATGCAACTAACATGAATTCTTACCAGAAAATAGGAAGTAAAACACAAGAAAATAAATACATATTAACCCTTCTCATCATCACACTGTTGCGGCGTGCAACCCGATCCAAGTAACAAACCCGTGGCGGCGTGCCACCCGATCTCATCATAAAACACACATAAGGAAATTTACACGGAGCTGAATCGCTCAATATTACAAATTACTGAATATCGATCACAAGCACGCTAAGTGCATAATACCATCCTGGGGAGACTGATAAAGCCACAAGCTACAAAATTCAAGCACAACTGAGGTGTGATATATGTATACTCTGGATCTCAAGAGCTATCCTGCTCACATAACATCCCCACAACGCGGGACCTCAACACATAAGAAATTAACAAAGTCGTTTCACAACTCACACGGCACAATCACAATAACACATGAATTCGGCGAAGACGGAACAACACCAGTTTTTCTAATACGTTTCCATGAAAAGCGCTCTAGTGAAAGGAACATGCCTAGCTCATACGGAGCCCATAATATATTTATATCCATCCACAAAAATTGAGCTACCTTGCTCGCACCAACTAAGCTAATAGCTTTTGCCTGGGTCCATATTAACCCACCACTCTCATAATACACGAGAACAACCATCATCACCAGGACTAACACCCCATAATCCATAATCAACTAAACCGAACGCCCTCCTGGCGTAATTTCTCAATTAAGCAATATTGCACTTCTTTATACTCGGTCCAAATCTGAATTCCATCAAGTGACTACATTTCACACTTTTTACAATCTTTTCGCGGTCATGATTCCACGACATTCCACACAAGGCAACAAGTCTGCCCATCTATATCACCGACCACACTAAGGCCGCGAAACACATCAAGAACCCATGACCAGGGTAAAAAGTCAATCTTATGTGAAACTGAAGATAACACCAGCTTACACACTTTAAAATCACTTTTTCTTAATCTTCCGAGCTCATGACATCCTTATAAACATCGGACCTCAATCTCGATTCTTACTCCCAGTTACATACTGCTTACCGCACCTAACATGCCAATACGAGGTAGCGCAAGAATTCCATCATAACTTCCGAACCACCAATAGGGTGAACACTTCATCATATAGAAACTTTACTTGACTCGATTCTAGAGTACCATCTCAACACACGAGTGAATTTCCATTATCACCCAAGCATGAAAATCCTTAAGTAGTAGTCTATACCACCATAACCCTTCCGGGGTCCGCCTACACCTGACAGGCCATAGCACTCAAATGCTCCCACATGAGATCCATTACGATGGCTGACAAACCCCGCACACATCGGCACAAACCACATGCATAACTAAATCACATCAAAGGAATCGATCACTGCCGCAAATGTGCCAGTTCAACCATGGCTAATCAATCTATCTTCTTTTAATCACCTTCAATTGCCTCAGGAATAATAACAACTTCCTTCAACCCATAGCAAACTCAACCCTCACTCATCCCGAGTGACCTTGATTCACCAGACTACGCTGCCCAAATCCCGCAACCCGTCTCATACCCTTCTGATAATTCTTTTCTTCAATCCGGAGTCTATTTCTCTCACTCCTCCAATGCTGTCCTGCGTGCTGAAACATATCATAGAACATTCCAACCATCCTTCCTTTTTCTCAGATATTACTCTGCAAAAGCTCGATTCTCGATCATAATGCTGCCTAAAATCCTTAAACGCCGCACTCTTAACTTTTGAACTCACTAGGACCGCTATTGAGAGTCACCCACTCTGACTGGCCCTATACAATCAACTCCAGGGCTCTCCTAGCACAGGAACACCATTTTCAATGAAACACGTGACTGAGTCACTAACCTGACAACTCACCTATGCCTTAAGCAAAATTCTGGATCTTCCAGAGCCTAACCTTGACCCGACAGGGCCAACTTTTGTGCACATTCATCCAATCCCACGCACAGTCATCATTTTACTCCTTTCCCTTAGCTGAAACAACTTGCCAACACGCCGAAAATTCGCAACACTATGAGAAGACAACCCTACAGCCCTACTGCAGATGGTGAGACTCCCCACTGAGCCTGAAGCCACTCCTTGCACCACTCTAGACCCTGCTGAGACCCTTTCTCCTTTGATAACACGATCCCTGCCAACAGCATTCTTCAACACTTCTTCTCGATACCCTGACCCCACGCAACCGAAGAAACCATAGCACTGCTGAACCTAACACATTCCATCCGATAAATGACGACGACTAGACGTCACAGGTGTATATCCCACCTCACTTGAAGACACCCAGTCTTACTACTTTATCAACTCCAACCAGACCATTCAGAATCCAAATGCCTTTCCTCTGCCAAATCTAAAACACCGAAATCTCGAAATCAAACTCTGAGAAGACCTCCCTTCAACCATTCATCACCCAACGTACGGGCAAGCATTCTATCATCATATCAACACCGCGCGACAATCAATTGCAAACATCATCACCACCCGAGCACGGACTTAAGGCTCCCAGAAACATAGCTACTGAGCTGAAATAACACATTACCCTTTTGCAGGACCATAACAACAACCACGACCATTTACACATGGAATCATCTCGGATTACATTCATAGCACCATTCCCATTCCTCAAATTCCTGATTTATAGCAAGCGCTTCGCGACGCGTAAGATTGAGTAGGAATGAACATAGGCATAAGCCTAAAAGGAATCAACTCGCATGATGAAGAATCAAGAAGGGAAATACTCCTAACAGCCCTGTAGCCTCTCGAAGATAAGTACAGACGTCTTCGTACTGATCCGCAAGACTCTACTAGATTTTCTCATGACTCGTGAGACCTACGGGAACCTAGCGCTCTGATACCATATTGTCACGACCCAAAATCCCTAAGGTCGTGATGGCGCCGGACATCCATGGCATGCAAGCCAACTCATCCATTAATTGAAACACTTTCCGATTTTAAAACATTTACGAAAACATTTCTTTTTCCTAAATGATCTCAACCGGGCCAGTCTGAAGGATGATTTCCCTCTCCCGAACATGCACATCTTGATTGAAAATTATGCAAAGCATGAAATTCAATCGTTCGTGGATTGTTTTTCTGGTTACCACCAGATTTGGATGGACGAGGAAGACGCTGAGAAAATAGCTTTCATTACGCCGTGGGAGTTTACTGTTATAAGATGATGCCATTCGGCCTAAAGAATGTTGGGGCCACCTATATGAGAGTTATGACCACCATCTTCCATGATATGATAAATAAAGAAATTGAGGTGTATGTGGATGACGTCATCATCAAGTCCAAAAGAGCCACCGACCATACAGCAGATTTGAGAAAGTTCTTCAACATGCTGCGAAAGTACAACTTGAAATTAAACCCCGCGAAGTGTGCGTTCGGGGTTCCTGCTGGGAAATTACTTGGGTTCATCGTCAGCTACCGAGGAGTAGAACTGGATCCATCAAAGGTCAAATACATCTAAGAATTTCCACCACCAAAGAAAAACAAAGATGTGATGAGTTTCCTGGGACGCCTTAACTACATCAGCCGATTCATAGCCCAGTCCACGGCTATATGTGAACCAATCTTCAAGATGCTGAAGAAAGATGTTGCGACTGAATGGACCGATGATTGTCAGAAAGCTTTTGACAGAATCAAGGAATACTTGTCAACATCCCCAGTCTTGGTCCCGACAGATCCAAGTAGACCCTTGCTACTCTACCTTGCGGTATTAGATGGAGCTTTTGGATGCGTTCTGGGCTAGCACGACGAGCCAGGAAGAAAGGAATAGACTATTTATTATCTGAGTAAGAAGTTCACTCCACATGAGGCACGGTATTCTCTACTGGAATGTACCTGTTGTGCTCTAACCTGGGTAGCCCAGAAGCTGAGGCATTACTTCTATGCCTACACAACGTATATCATATCAAGGATGGATCCCTTGAAATATATCTTTCAGAAGACCATGCCCACTGGAAAAATGACCAAACGGCAAATCCTGCTGAGTGAGTTCGACATTGTGTATGTGACTCAAGAAGCGGTCAAGGGGAAAGCACTGGGAATCATTTTGCCGAGAACCCCGTGGGAGGAGTAACCCCTGAAAACGTATTTTTCCGATGAAAAAATATTATTCATAGGAGAAGACATTGCTGAATACTATGACGGTTGGAGAATGTTCTTAACGGAGCAGCCAAATTCAAAGGAGTCGGCATTGGAGCTGTCCTGATATCGGAAACACGTCAACATTACCCGGTATCTGCCAAACTCAAATTTCCCTGCACCAACAATATGGCAGAATATGAAGCCTGCACTTAGGACTCAATATGGTTATTGACATGAATATCCAGGAATTGCTAGTAATTGGTGACTCAGATCTGCTAATACACCAAGTACAAGGAGACTGGGCTACCAATAATTCCAAGATATTACTATATCTGCACCATGTGCAGGAATTGAGGAAAAGGTTCACAAAGACAGAATTTCGGCACGTCCCCAGAGTTCAGAACGAGTTTGCCGATCCACTGGCTACTCTATCATCCATGATACAACACCCAGATAAGAACTTCATTGATCCTATTCTAGTGAAGATCCATAACCAGCCGGCATATTAGGCCCATGTTGAAGAAGAAGCAGATTGAATACCATGGTTCCACGACATCAGGGAATACATGTCAAAGGGAGAGTACCCAGAGCTTGCAAATCACACTCAGAAACGCACGCTCCGGAGATTGTCCAACAATTTCTTTCTTAGCAGAGGAAACATATACAGGAGAACTCCCGACTTGGGATTATTGAGATGCGTCGATGCAAAGGAAGCCTCCAGACTACTTGAAGAGATACATGTTGGGACCTGTGGCCCACACATGAATGGTTTTGTCTTAGCAACGAAAACACTCAGAGACGGTTACTTCTGGATGACCATGGAAATAGACTGCATCCAATATGTTCGAAAATCCTATCAATGTCAGGTGAATGCAGACATGATAAAGGTATCCCCAAATGAGCTCAATGCAACAAGCTCACCTTGGTCGTTCGTCGTCTGGGGAATGGACATTATTGGACCAATCGAGCCCACAGCCTCAAATGGGCACAGGTTCGTCCTAGTAGCTGTTGATTACTTCACCAAATGGGTCGAAGCGGCATCATACAAAGCATTGACTAAGAAAGTCGTGGCAAACTTTGTCTGTGACCGTATCATTTGTCAGTTCGGGGTTCCAGAGTCAATCATCACCGACAACGGCTCCAATCTCAACAGTGATCTGATGAAAGCCATGTGCGAGACTTTCAAAATCAAGCACAAGAATTCCACAGCCTATAGACCATAGATGAATGGAGCTGTAGAATCCGCCAACAAGAACATCAAAAAGATATTGAGAAAGTTGATAGAAAAGCACAAACAGTGGCATGAAAAATTATCATTCGCCTTACTGTGATACCGCACCACAGTCCGCACATCAACTGGGGCAACTCCTTATTTACTGGTTTATGGTACGGAAGCTGTTATTCCTGCCGAAGTGGAGATCCCTTCCTTAAGAATCATACAAGAAGCTGAGCTCAGCAACCCAGAATGGATAAAAGGCCGCTACGAGCAATTGGCCCTCATAGACGGGAAAAGGATGAATGCACTATGTCATGGTCAACTTTATCAGAATAGAATGTCCAGAGCCTTCAACAAGAGAGTCAAGCCAAGACAGTTCACACTGGGGCAGCTTGTGTTAAAAAAGATTTTTCCACATCAAGACGAAGCCAAAGGGAAATTTTCTCCCAACTGGAAAGGTTTGTATATGGTTCACCGAGTATTGACAGGAGGAGCTCTCATACTTGCAGAAATGGACGGAGAAGTTTGGCCAAAGCCAATCAATTCAAACGCAGTCAAACTATATTATGTGTAACTTTCTATGCTTTTCTTTAATGATCTAAATTGAACTACGTCTGACCTGATTCCCGTTTAAGAGGGGATATGTAGGCAGCCCTATGGGTTCGGTCATAATTCAATAAAAATCTCATCTCCCCCGCAATTGGAAACTGGGGCAGAATTTTGAGGAGGAACCTCAAAATTCCAAAGCAAGTTCAGCCGATCGCGGCATGTACAACGGTCAGAATCGTCAACCATCTAACTGGGGCAGAATTTTGAGGAGGACCCTCAAAATTTCGTAGCGTGAGTGGTTGCAATGTATTGAACCATGTCACAGTCACCGGTTTATCTAAATTCTTGAATTATATTTTTTACTATGTCTTTATAAAATCATACACGTTTTCAAAATATAGCTTTGTTTAGAAAACGCTAACCCAATGACGCAAACAGAATCATCAGACCAAGCAGAGCAAAGCAAGTAAAGCCAGCAGAGACACGAATCAACCTCCCCCATCTACAGAACTCACAATTTTTCTTTGGATGCAGGAACAAAGAACGAACCTGTTCAAAACACAATCCTCGAAACCATCGCACTTGCCGACATTTGCTATCAGCACGAACAACAATGCTCCGTAGTCACAATTCTCACAACAATCACAATATCAAAGCCTGTTGCCAGCTAAGAAAATCAACTATCATTTACTATTTAATCTTGCATAAGGCTAATCTCTGCCTTCATCTTGCATGGGACTAAGCTCTATCCCGCATTTTGTATGAGGCTAATTTCTGTCTCCATCTGCATAAGGCTAACCGCTGCCTTCCTATCTGCATGAGGTTAAGCTCTACCTCCGTCTGCATAAGGCTAATCTCTTCCTTCCATCTTGCATAAGTCTAATCTCTGCATTCATTCTGCATAAGGCTAATCTTTGCCTTCCACATCTCTGCATGAGACTAAGCTCTGTCTCCATACTTGCATGAGGCTAAGCTCTACCTCCAATTGTTTTTCACCGAGACTAAGCGCTGTCTCTCAAGCATTATTTACCTCGCTTCTCTTTCGGGCTAGGCTTTGCCCTCCCTTTCCCAAGACTAAGCTCTGCCTTGTGGAAGTCATATTACTGCATTTCATGGGATGAAATATCGCCAACCCGTCCAAAGGCGTCATAGTCTAATGGCACCATACTCATAGCCGGAAGACACCATGTCATGGCCTGAGGATCTCTCTCAACTTTGCATATCATTATTGAAAGGTGTCATGACCCAAAATACTAACTCAAGTCGTGATGGCGCCGAACATCGGGGTTAGGCAAGCCAACACTCAGATTACTAAGGATTTTTTTTCCATATTTGATTAAACATCCCAACACGTGCCAAGTTTTAAATTTCAAAACACTAATTGAAAAGGATAATTGTCACGACCCAAAATCCATAGGTCGTGATGGAGCCGGACACTACTGTCAAGCAAGCCAAATCCTTAATTAGTTGAAATACATTCATGTTTTAACATTTTCGAACCCGTTACGTTTCTTTGCATTTCATAATCAAATAAATAAATTTTCGTAAATTAAAATACGACAGCAAATAAAATATGTTATTCAAAAATAGTGATCTAAAGATTTCACTTAAACAATTATATCCCAATACATATCCCAGAATCCGGTGTCACAAGTACATGAGCAACTTCTAAGAAGTTACAAATACTACAAAGCTTGTATGAAATACAATTTGGACAAGAGGTTTAAAATAAAAATAATACGGTAGGAGGGGGACTCTGTCAGCTGCGGAACGCCTCCGATTGATACAGCCCGTCCAAGTCTCCAAATCAACCACTATGCTATGTAGGTAACTGTGCAACAAAATGCACATCAAGTGTAGTATGAGTACAAAAATAACGTGTACTCAGTAAGTCGCCCGCCTAACCTCAGAGAGGTAGTGAAGAGAGGTCAAATTAGACACTTACTAAAGGTCCATTTAAAATATTTATGAGTGACACTAAGCATGGTCTTATCATAAACAATTTAATAAACAGGATTTAAACATCCTTCAATTACTTTCACATTTAACACTTTATATTTTCATCATATTAACAACTAATCAACATGGTGATTTAATCAAATAATAATAAATCAACGGAAGGAACAACTTCTTCCAAAAGTCGTTTTAATAACTTTAAATCTTTGTCATTTCAATCGATAATTTAACATTTCAGGCCAATAATCAGGCAAATATCATAGAAATTACGCAGCAAATATCATGTGCAGGCAATGCCGAGGGTCGAACGGCGCGGACCAACAATAATAAATTGTACACTGTTGAGGGGTCGACCGGCTCGAACCATAGATGCATCTATCTGCCCCGCTCGTGAATCGATCATGCAACGCGGTTAACATAATACGACTAGCCTGCTCGCAAATCATACATGCGACTCAGGTGCTCATATGAATGCATACACAAATACAGGGTCTTCCTGCTCACGAATCAATCAAGCGACTCAGGCACCCAAATTTACACATATCCACATAATAAATTCATATTTTATCAAGAAAACCGTTTTTCTTAGGAAAATGGTAAAGTCTTTATTAAAAGAAACATGAAATATAGGTTTTGAAATCTTTGTTTTTGAAACTCATTTGTCCAGTTTAATAATACTCCATGATACACCCAGTCCAGGTACACATATATTCACAGCGGAAATAATTCTCTTTTTAGAAGGTTAACAATATGAGCTCTAGTTTCCTTTTAAACATTGAATTACGTTTCAGTCATATCAATAGTTTCGTATTACAGGCAGGGTTACATGTATACACATAAAGGAGACTTACCTCGCTTTGAAATTCCAACACCGGATTCCAAGCCCTTCCGATGACTCCAACGGACGTACAACGCTCCGAAACTACCACATAATGGCAAAGCAATGAAAATTCATCCTAATACTCACAACAAATTCAGATTATATACTTTTTCGACCCCGCTCGAAGAAATGACCAAAAATGCACTCGGGCCCACGTGCCCGGAACCCGAAATTTCTCGAAGATACATTCTACCCATAGCCTTACTAACTCAAATATATAATTTACTCAAATATTCATGCTCAATTCGTGGCTAAAATCCAAATTTACATTTTTCTAGGTTTTTCTTCAAAAACCCCAATTTCCTACCAATTTCCATATCAAACTTATGTAACGATCTTTTATTCAACTTGGAAATGAGAAGGAATCACTTACCTCTTGATGCTTGGTGAAATATCCCTTGAAAGCTCTCCAAAATCGCCTAACCCATGAAGAAAAATGAAGACAATGAACCAAATTTCTTGTTTTAAAACATTCTGCCCAGGTCGATTTCCACACTTGTGGTCCTTCCTCCGCACCTGCGATCCCGCAGGTGCGACCAAATCTCTCGCACCTGCGGTTTTCCTCAACTTCAGCAAAATCGCACTTGCGCCCCACCGTCCGCACCTGCGGCTTCGCAGGTGCGGAAAATCCATCGCACATGCGGCTCCCAACCAAGTCTTCCCACTCTCGCACCCGCGGCTCCCAAGTCGCACCTGCGGTCAAAGCCTCGCAGGTGCGGTTACATCGGATGACAGCAGCTTCAGCTCTTTTTCCAACTTCAACTTTGATCCATTAACCACCTGGAATCCACTCGAGGCCCCCGGGACCCCGTCCAATTATACCAACCTGTCCTAAAACATTACACGGACTTGCTCGAGCCGTCAAATCACATAAACAACGCCGAAATCACGAATCGCACTCAAATCCAATTCTTTAAGAACTTAGAATTTTAAACTTCTACATCTGACGCCGAAAGCTATCAAATCATGTCCGATTGACTTCAAATTTTGCACACAAGTCGTATTCAATATTACGGACCTGCTCCAATTTCTGGAATAGCATTCCGACCACGATATCAAAACTTCCACTTCCGGCTGGATTTCCCAAAAACCTTCAAATTTCTATCTTTAACCAAATGACTCCAAAATGACCTACGGACATCCAAATTCGCTTCCGATCGCGCTCCCAATTCCAGAATCACTATACAGAGCTATTCCCAGCTTCGGAATCCCAAACGAAAATCAACCTCACTGACATGTACTTCAACCCCAAATTCATGAAATCCTTCTAAAATACTAACTTTCATAATATACGTCGAAACGCTCCCGGGTTATCCAAAAACCCGATCCGGACATACACCCAAATCCGAAATCATCATACGAACCTGCTGGAACATTCAAATCCTGATTCGGAGATCGTTTACTCAAAATTCCAATCTTAGTTGATTTCTCCAACTTAAGGCTTCTAAAATGAGAATTTTCCTTCCAAATCCATTCTAAACTTCCCAGAATTCAATTTTGACCACGCGCACGTGTCATAATACCTGAAACAAAGCAGCTCACGACTTCAAACCGCTGAACGATGCGCTAGAACTCAAAACGACCGGTCGGGTTGTTACATTCTCCCCACTTAAACCGACGTTCGTCCTCGAACGTGCTAAGAACTGCTCTGGAGTTACCTGAAATCACTGTTTAACATCTCGAGCACCTGCCCGTTCTACCACAACCCAGTCGAGCACCATAGCTTGATCAAATCTAGAAATTTCTTCTTTATCCATATAATAAGCTCAGAATTCATTCAAAACCCTTGAAATTTCTCTAGCCAGGCCTAGTTTCAATATATATATAAGCACTGCATCAACTAACACATGATATACCAGATCATAATTGCATACCCTTGCTTAATCGGCATCACGCACCGCATAACTCATCGTCTGACCACAACGACTCTCCCTGAACCTTATTAGCCAAGGTCCACGAATCTGATGCTCCTGATGCACCTCATAACAATTATACAGACATCCTGCTATAATGCTGGCGATACAACCACAACGGAGGGAATGTGCAGAAACTAACACTCAACTGCAGAGTTAACAAATCCTTGAATACCTCATCCTGACTAGAACCATCACTTTCATTATGAACCTGAATGATGGTATTAGTTCTTTAATATACACTTTACATAACCCTATCGTATTGATCCTTGGTTCGATAATCTCGTCTCACCCAATATGAACTGCTCAGACAGAAAATCACCCCAAACATGGCTAACAGGCTCACGTGATACCGCGTCGCCCAATAGGCCATAACTCGAACATGATAATAAGAAACGACTCAAGACGGAACTACTCAGCTCACGCATCTAATATGAATTCTTACCAGAAAATGGGAATTAAATCACAAGAAAATAAATACATATTAACCCTTCTCATCATCACACTGTTGCGGCGTGCAACCCGATCCAAATAACATACCCGTGGCGACGTGCCACCCGATCCACACATAAAATTTTACATAAGAAGATATATATACGGAGCTGATTTGCTCACTATTACGAATTACCGATTATCGATCACAAGCACGCTAAGTGCATAATACCATCCTGGGGAGACTGATAAAGCCATAGGCTACAAAACTCAAGCACAAATGAAGTGCGATATATATATACACTCTGGATCTCAAGAGCTATCCTGCTCACATAACATCCCCGCTACGCGGGACCTCAACACATGAGAAATTATCAAGCCATTTCACAACTCGTATGGCACAATCACAATAACACATAAATTTGACGAAAACGGAACAACACCTGATGTTCTAATACCTTTCCATGAAAAGCGCTCTACTGAAAGGAACATGCGTGGCTCACACGGAGCCCATAATCATATTTAAATCCATCCACAAACATCAAGCCACCTCGCTCGCACCAAACTTAGCTATTAGCTTTTACCTGGGTCCACATTAACCCACTTTTTCTCATAATACACAAGAACAACCATCATCACCGGGACTAACACCCCATAATCCATAACCAATTGAACCGAACGCCCTCCAAGCATAAATTCTCAATTAAGCAATATTGCACTTCTTTATACTCAGTCCAAATCTGAATTCCATCAAGTGACTACATGTCACACTTTATACAATGTTTTCGTGGTCATGCTTCCACGACCTTCCACACAAGGCAACAAGTCTGCCCATCCATAACACCGACCACACTAAGGCCGCAAAACACATCAAGAACCCATGACCAGGGTAAAAAGCCTCTTTCACCGAATATCAATCTCAGGTGAAACTGAAGATAACACCAGCTTACTCTGAACTTTCAAACCACTTGTCTTGCTCCTCCGAGCTCATGACATCCTCATAAACATCGGACCTAAATCTCGATTCTTACTTCCAGTTACATACTGCCTCCCTCACTTAACATACCAACATGAGGTAGCGCAAGAATTCCATCATAACTTTAGAACCACCAATAGGGTGAACACTTCATCATATAGAAACTTTTTACTGACTCAATTCAAGAGTACCATCTCATCACACGAGTGAATTCCCATTATCACCCAATTATGCAAATCTTAAGTGCTAGTCTATATCACGATAACCCTTCCGGGATCCGCCTACACATGACAGGCCATAGCACTCAAATGTTCCCACATGAAGTCCGTTACGACGGCCGACAAGCCTCGCACATACCGACACAACCACACGCATAACTTAATCACACTGAAGGAACTGATCACTACTGCAAATGTGACATTTCAACCATGGCTAATCAATCTATCTTCTTTTAATAATCATTAATTTCCTCAGGAATAATAACGACTTCCTTCAACCCATAGCAAACTCAACCCTCACTCATCTCGAGTGACCATGATTCACGAGACTATGCTGCCAAAATCCTGCAACCCGTCTCATAGCCTTATGATAATCTTTTCTTCAACCCGGAGTCTATTTCTCTCACTCCTCCAATATTATCTTGCATGCTGAAACATATAATAGAACATTCCAACCATCCTCATTTTTCTCAGAGATTACTCTGCAAAAGCTCGATTCTCGATCATACTGCTTCCTGAAATCCTTAATCGCCGCATTCTTGAACTTTTGAACTCACTAGGACCGCTATTGAGAGTCACCCACTCTGACTGGCCTCGAATACAATCAACCCCAAAGCTCTCCTAGCACAGGAACACCTTTTTCAGTGAAACACGTGACTAAGTCACTATCCTTACAACTCACCCATGCCTTAAGCATAAATTCTGAATCTTCCAAAGCCTAACCCAGATCCGACAGGGCAAACTTTTGCACATAATCATCAAATCCCATGCACAATTACCATTTTACCCCTTTTTCCTTAGCTGAAATAACTCGCCAACATGCCGAAAATCCTCAACCCCATGCGAAGACAATCCTACAACCCAACTGCAGATGGTGGGACTCCCCCACTTAGCCCGAAGCTACTCCTTGCACCACTCTAGAACCTGCTGACATCCTTCCTCCTTTGATAACACGATCTTGCTCAGCCAATCCATCCAAATCTTCCAAATTCTCCCGCTTGCACTCCCTAAATACTCGAATTCTCTAGCATCATTCACACATTCTATCTCCTACCGACTAGCCACTAAGACCCCTCACAGAACCTTCCAACCCCGCCATTGCTAACCTATCCCCAGAAGACAACCCACCTGTGTAAATCACCCGCGGACACCTCCCAGCGACGCTGAAATGTACGCTCTCTACGACCTCAATACCCCATCCTAAGCCTTGCTTCATTTACCAACTTACTAGTCCGTCCGCTCCTCATGGACACCCATTAATGCCCGACAAATATCTTCAAATTCCAAACTGTGCTGCCGCTCCCCCACTTTGCGACTGCTCGACTTCCGCTTCTTACACCTGGCCTCCTAGAAATGGAACCACCGCCTAGCCTCATTCCAGGATCATTCTTTGCCAACCGCATTCTTCAATACTACTTCTCAATACTCTGACCCCATGCAACCGAAGAAATCATAGCACCGCCAAATCTAACACATCCCACTCGATCAATGACGACGATACACATCACATGTGCATATCTCATCTCGCTTGAAGACACTAAGTCTTACTACCTTATCAACCCCAACCGGACCATTCATAACCTAAAATGCCATTCCTCTGCCGGCACAAAAGCACTGAAATCTCGAAATCATGCTCTGAGGAGACTTCCCTTCAAACCATTCATCTCTCCCAACATATGGGCAACGTTCTATCATCATATCGACACCGCGCGACGATCAATTTCAAACATCATCACTACCTGAGCATAGCCTTAAGGCTCCCAGAAACACAGCTACTGAGCTGAAATAACATATTACCCTTTCGCAGGGCCATAACAATAACCACAACCATTTACACATGGAAGCATCTCGAATTACATTCGTAGCACCATTCCATTTCTCACATTCCTGATCCATAGCAAGCGCTTCGCGACGCGTAAGATTGAGTAGAAATGAACATAGGCATAAGCCTCAAAGGAATCAACTTGCACGATGATGAATCAAGAAGGGAAGTACTCCTAACAGCCCTGTAACCTCTCGAAGATAAGTACAGACGTCTCTGTACCGATCCGCAAGACTCTACTAGACTTTCTCATGACTCGTGAGACCTACGGGAACCTAGCGCTCTGATACCATATTGTCACGACCCAAAATCCATAGGTTGTGATGGCGCCAGACACTACTGTCAGGCAAGCCAAATCCTTAATTAGTTGAAATACATTCATGTTTTAACATTTTTGATACCTTTCTTTGCATTTCATAATCAAATAAATAATTTTTTGTAAATTAAAATATAACAGCAAATAAAATCTGTTATTTAAAAATAGTGATCTAAAGATTTCACTTAAACAATTATATCCCAATACATATCCCAGAACCCGGTGTCACAAGTACATGAGAAACTTCTAAGAATTTTACAAATACTACAAAGCTTGTATGAAATACAATTTGGACAAGGGGTTTAAAATAAAAATAATACGGTAGGAGGGGGACTCTGTCAGCTGCGGAACGCCTCTGGATGATGCAGCCCGTCCAAGTCTCCAAATCAACCACTATGCTATGTAGGTACTTGTGCAAAAAAATGCACAGCAAGTGTAGTATGAGTACAAAAACAACGTGTACTCAGTAAGTCGCCCGCCTAACCTCAGAGAGGTAGTGACGAGAGGTTTATACACTTACTAAAGGTCCATTTAAAATATTTACGAGTGACACTAAGCATGGTCTTATCATAGACAATTTAATAAACATGATTTAAACATCCTTCAATTTCGTTCACATTTAACACCTTATATTTTCGTCATATTAACAATTAATCAAAATAGTGATTTAATCAAATAATAATAAATCAACGGAAGGAAGAACTTCTTCCAAAAGTCTTTTTAATAACTTTAAGTCTTTTTCATTTCAATCGATAATTTAACATTTCAGGAAAATAATCAGGCAAATATCATAGCAACTACGCAGCAATATCATGCGCAGGCAATGGCGAGGGTCGAACGGCGCGCACCAACAATAATAAATTGTGCAGTGCCGAGTGGTCGACCAGCTCAAACCATAAATGCATCTATCTGCCCCGTTCGCTAATCGATTATGCGACGTGGTTAACATAATACGACTAGTCTGCTCACGAATCATATATGCGATTCAGGTGCTCATACGAATACATACACAAATACAGGGTATTCCTGCTCGCGTATCACTCAAGCGACTCAAGCACCCAAAGTTACACATATCCACATAATAAATTCGTATTTTATCAAGAAAACTGTTTTTCTTAGGATAATGGTAAAGTCTTTATTAAAAGAAACATGAAATATAGGTTTTGAAATCTTTGTTTTTGAAACTCATTTGTCCAGTTTAATAATACTCCAGGATACACCCAGTCCAGGTACACATATATTCACAGCGGAAACAATTCTCTTTTTAGAAGGTTAACAATATAAGCTCTTGTTTTCTTTTAAACATTCAATTATGTTTCGGTCATATCAGCAGTTTCATATTACAGGCAGGGTTACAGTTATACACATAAAGCATGTTAGTGGGTCCTAGGCTACCCGGACATAGCATAATAGTAGCTACGCACGGACTCCCGTCACCTCGTGCGTACTTATCCCCCGAAGATAATAGCATATACTGAATTAGTTCACCTAGGGGGACGATTCCCCCTCACAAAGTTAGAAAGGAGACTTACCTTTCTCCGATATTCCAACACCGGCTTCCAAGCCCTTCCGATGACTCCAACGGATGCACAACGCTCCGAAACTACCACATAATGGAAAAGAAATGAAAATTCATCCTAATACTCACAACAAATTCAGATTATATACTTTTCCGACCCCTCTCGGAGAAATGACCATAAATGCCCTTGGGCCCACATTCCCGGAATCCGAAATTTCTCGAAGATACATTCTACCCATAGCCTTACTAACTCAAATATATAATTTACTCAAATATTCATGCTCAATTCGTGGCTAAAATCCAAATTTACATTTTTCTAGGTTTTTCTTCAAAAACCCCAATTTCCTACCAATTTCCATATCAAACTTATGTAATGATCTTGTATTCAACTTGGAAACGAGAAGGAATCACTTACCTCTTGATTCTTGGGGAAATCTCACTTGAAAGCTCTCCAAAATCGCCTAACCCATGAAGAAAAATGAAGACAATGAACCCAATTTCTTGTTTTAAAACATTCTGCCCAGATAGATTTCCGCACCTGCGGTCCTTCCTCCGCACCTGCAATCCTGCAGGTGCGGAAGATCCATCGCACATGCGGCTCCCAACCAAGTCTGCCGACTCTCGCACCCGCGGCTCCCAAGCCGCACTTGTGGTCAAAGCCTCGCATGTGCGGTTACACCAGATGATAGCAGCTTCAGCCCTTTTTCCAACTTCAACTTTGATCCGTTAACCACCCGGAATGCACCCGAGGCCCCCGGGACCCCATCCAATTACACCAACCTGTCCCAAAACATGACACAGACTTGCTCGATCCCTCAATCACATCAAACAACGCCGAAATCACGAATCGCGCTTAAATCCAATTCTTTAAGAACTTAGAATTTCAAACTTCTACATCCGACGCCGAAAGCTATCAAATCACGTCTGATTGACTTCAAATTTTTCACACAAGTCGTATTCAACATTACGGACCTGCTCCAACTTCCGGAATCGCATTCCGACCTCGATATCAAAACTTCCACTTCCGGTCGGATTAGCCAAAAACCTTCAAATTTCTATCTTTAGCCAAATGACTCCAAAATGACCTACGGACATCCAAATACGCTTCCGATCACGCTCCCAGTTCCAGAATCACCATACGGAGCTATTCCCAGCCTCGGAATACCAAACGGACATCAACCTCACTGACATGCACTTCAACCCCAAATTCATGAAATCCTTCTAAAATGCTAACTTTCATAATATACGCCGAAACGCTCCCGGTTTATCCAAAAAACCCAATCCGGACATACACCCAAGTCCAAAATCATCAGACAAACCTGCTGGAACCTTCAAATCCTGATTCGGAGATCGTTTACTCAAAATTCCAATCTTAGTTGATTTCTCCAACTTACTTCTAAAATGAGAATTTTATTTCCAAATCAACTCTAAACTTCCTGGAATTCAATTCCGACCATGCCCACGGGTCATAATTCCTGAAACAAAGCTGCTCACGACTTCAAACCGTTGAACGACGTGCTAGAACTCAAAATGACCGGTAGGGTCGTTACAATAATTAGCCGATTTAACCAAAAAAATAGTCATAAGGAGGCGTGAGCCAATATATACAAACCCGTAAACCATAATATCTACCACGTGTGTGCCAGGAACTAGTGTCACAAGTCCTACGAGCATACTAACAGAATATAAGATATAATATAATTGCCCCACTATCTAGAAGAAATAGACGGGAATAACCAAAGAAACTCCATGGTGCTGCCGAGGATCGTCAAGAGAAGCAGCTCACCGTGAAGTCAGGTCCAGTCTATACTCAGAATCGAGCTCCGGTCTGATAACCAGATGCACCAGCCTCAGAATCTGTACAATTAAGTACAAAAGCGTAGCATGATTACATAAACAAATATGTACCCAGTGAGTATCCCGCCTAACCTCGAAGACACTTAACACTCACTAAGGTCCAACAAAATAATTAAACAAGATATAATATCAGTAATAGGCATATGAGGGCAATGAAAACAGTAAACATTAAAGATAATTGTAATTAAAATAAATACTGGAAGTAAATAAACAATTATTACTTCATTTTCCTTTTTAAAATATCTGCCCACTCAATGTCCATGAAAAATCATTAACAATTTAGCATGCGCATACAGGATAAGGACAATCGGCCTGAGCCATCATAATAATCATATATGTGCACTGCCGAGGGTCGAACGGCCCGAACCATAATATATCTTTCAATCTCGACGTGGTNCGAGGATGATAAAAATAGTAAACATTAAAGATAATTGTAATTCAAATAAATACTGCAAGTAAATAAACAATTACTACTTCATTTCATTTTTAAATATCTGCCCACTCAATATCCATGAAAATCATTAACAATTTAGCATGCGCATACAGGATAAGGACAACCGGCCCGAGCCATTATAATAATCATATATGTGCACTGCCGAGGGTCGAACGGCCCGAACCACAATGTATCTTTCAATCTTGCCGTGGTGTGCGGCCCACTCCCATGAGAGTGGGGGAAATAACACTCCGCTCGTGGAATGTAAATTGCGAAGCGGTCACATGCACACACAATCCACACAATATTCTTCATAAATTACTTTTCAGTGAACAATTCCTTTAAAATTCTCAAATTCCATGATCTCAGGGAAACAAGCCGCATATAACATTAATTCATCAAGCATATAGTTCATTTCAAGGAAAACACAAGGCATGGTATAGGCCTAACTACCCGGACATAACAATAATAGCAGCTACGTACGGAATTTCATCACTTTGTGTGTCTGTAGCCCCCACAAACATTAGCACATAGTCATTTAAATCACCTAGGGGGACAGTTCCCTCTTACAAAGTTAGAAAGGAGACTCACCTCGTGTCGAACCTACTCTCCGGGTTAAGAACGCGCCCGAAACTCCAAACTCGTCACCCAAGGACCCGAAACTAGCCAAATGTTATACAAATATATCAATTTACACTCAAAAGTATGGAATTCTCCTATTTACTTAGTCATTTCATCCTACTTGAAGAAATCCCAAAATTCATCCCTGGGCCCGCATGTTCGGATTTCAGAAATTTTTGAAGGAATCAATTACCCATAGCATAAGGATCCTTAATATATAGTTTTGGTATGATTTCATGGCTAATTAACGGGTAATTCCCTAAATTTTCATAAAGCCCTAGGTTACTACTCAAATCTTTGATTTTCACTAATTAGGTAGTTAAGTTAACTAGGAATTCATGCATTAAACTAACATTAGGGTAGAATTTACTTACCTTTCAGTAGCTAGGTCGTGGAGCTCTTTCACAAGCTTCCAAGGTCTCTAATGGTGGAAGAAAATGGGGTGAAATGAGATAATCCCGTGTTTTAAAGAACTCACTGCCTACTATGGTTCCGCACCTGCGGCTCAAGGACCGCACCTGCGGTCTCGCACCTACGAGTAAATGCTCGTACCTGCGGAAATGGGACAAGGGACCTGGGCTCGCACCTGCGGAGAGGAGCTCGCACCTGCGGCTCCGCTCCTGCAGATATTATCCGCACCTGCGAGAAACGGGAAGCCGCACCTGCGAGGCAAGGACCGCAGGAGCGGTCTCGCACCTGGACTAGGCAACCACACCTGCGGTCACACCAGATTAGGTGCACCAGCAACTGCTTCAGCTGGTTTTTGGCCTCGTTTGGTGCCCGAGAAGCACCTGGGCCAACCCGAGCCCCCGCCCAAATATACCAACAAGTCCCAAATCATAATACGAACTCGCTCGAGCTTCGGAACACCCAAAAAAATGCTAAAAATCTAAATCACACCTCTAAACCCCTAGAATCAAACTTAGGAACTTTAAGTTTCTAGAATTCGCTAACAATGCACCGAACCGACCTATACTACTCGGAATGGCCCAAAATTTTGCGAGCAAGTCATGAATGACATAACGGAACTATTCCCGGTCTTGAAATTCCATTTGGACCTCGATAACACAAAAACACATCCCAAAGTACAATATGAACTTAAGGAAACACTTATTTCACTATTGGGCGCCAAAATGCTCCCGGGTCATCCAAAACCCATTCCGAATATACGCCCAAATCTGAAATCATCATACGAAGCTACCGGAACAATCGAAACTTGATTCAGAGGTCGTTTACTCAAAATGTTGACCGAAGTCAAACTTGGCCTTAAAGGCCAACTTTAAGGAACCAAGTGTTCCTATATCACTCTAAACACTTTCGAATCCCGAACCACCCGTCCCCGCAATTCATAAATCACAATAAGCTGCTATGGGAAGTTTAATTTAGGGGAACGGGGTCCGCTAACGCAAAACGACCGGTCGGGTCGTTACATTCTCCACCTCTTAACCAAAGCATTCATCCTCGAACGGGTCTAGAATCATACCTGATGTGCTGAATAAGTGATGGTATCTTATCCGCATGTCCTCCTCGGACTCCCAAGTTGCCTCCTCGACTGGTTGGCCCTTCCACTGGACCTTTACGGCAGAAACTCTCTTGGATCTTAACTGGCAATCCTGTTTGTCAATAATAGCAACTGGCTCCTCCTCGTAGCCCAACTTTGCATCCAATTGAATAGTGCTGAAATCAACCATGTGAGAGAAGTCGGTGTGGTACCTCTGGATCATGGATACATGAAAGACCGGATGAACTCCTGATAGACTGGGAGGTGAAGCTAGCTCATAAGCAACCTCCCCAACTCGCCTCAACACCTCGAAGGGACCTATAAAACTTGGGCTCAGCTTGCCCTTCTTCCCGAACCTCATAATACCCTTCATCGGTGAGACTTTCAACAGGACCTTATCTCCCTCCATAAATGATACATCACGTGCTTTCTGATCCGCGTAACTCTTCTGTCTGGACTGTGTTGTGCGGAGCCTCTCCTGAATCAACTTCACTTTCTCCAAAGCATCTTTCACCAGGTCGGTGCCATATAACTTAGCATCGTCAGGCTCAAACCAACCGATAGGAGAACGACATCGCCGACCATACAAAGCCTCAAATGGTGTCATCTCAATGCTGGACTGATAACTATTATTGTAAGCAAACTCAGCCAAAGGCAAGAACTGGTCCTACTGACCTTCGAATTCACACATGCCCTGAGCATGTCCTCCAATATCTGAACTGTACATTCCGACTGATCATCAGTCTGAGGGTGAAATGTTGTGCTGAGATCTATCTGGGTACCCATCTCATTATGCAATGCTCTCCAGAAGTGCGAGGTGAACTGAGGACCTCGATCTTATATAATGGACACCGACACACCGTGCAATCGGACTATCTCTCGAATGTAGATCTGTGCCAACCTCTCCGAAGTATATGTCGTAGCCACTGGAATGAAATGCGCCGATTTGGTCAATCTATCCATAATGACCCAAACCGCGTCAACCTTCCGCAAAGTCCAAGGCAACCCAATCACGAAGTCCATAGTGATGCATTCCCACTTCCACTCAGGAATGGGCATCTGCTGAAGTAGGCCTCCTGGCCTCTAGTGCTCATACTTAACCTGCTGGAAGTTAAGACACCTAGCCACATACTCCACAATGTCTTTCTTCATTCGCCTCCACCAGAAATGCTGCTTCAGGTCACGATACATCTTTGTAGCACCAGGATGAACAGAATACCGTGAACTGTGTGTCTCCTCCTTTGCCTCAAGCTATCAACATTAAGAACACACAATCGACCCTGAAGTCTCAGAACACCATCCTCGCCAATAGTAACCTCCTTGGAACCACCCTGAACCACTGTCTCCCGTAGCTCTGCCAAGCGTGGATCATCATACTGCCGAGCCTTAATCTCCCCCAATAACAAAGACTGAGCAACTACATGTGCAAGAGCTCAACGAGGCTCTGAAAGATCTAATCTCACCAAGCGATTAGCCAGGGACTGGATGTCTAAGTCTAGAGGTCTCTCCTCTACTGTAATATAAGCCAAGATACCCATACTCTCTGCCTTCCTGCTCAAGGCATCTGCTACCACATTTGCCTTGCCCAGATGATAAAGAATGGTGATATCATAATCCTTCAACAACTCAAGCAATCTGTGCTGCCTCAAATTAAGATCCCTCTGCTTGAACAACTGTTGCAAGCTGCGGTGGTCTGTATAAACCTCACAGGACACCCCATACAAGTAGTGCCTCCAAATCTTAAGAGAATGAACAATCGACGCCAACTCTAAATCGTGCACATGGTAATTCTTCTCATGAACCTTCAGTTGGCATGAAGCATAAGCAATAACTCTCCATTCCTTCATCAACACACATCCCAAACCAACGCGTGAAGCATCAAAATACACTGTATACATCCCTGAACCGGAAGGCAATACCAGAACTGGTGCTGAGGTCAATGATGTCTTGAGCTTCTGAAAGATCGCCTCACACTCGCCGGACCATCGAAATGGGGTATTCTTCTGAGTCAATCTAGTCAATGGAGCTAAAATAGAAGAGAACCCCTCCACAAATCGGCGATAATAGCCTGCTAGGCCCAGAAAGCTCCTGATCTCTATAGCTGAAGTAGGACGCGGCCAACTCCGAACTGCCTCAATATTCTAAGGATCAACCTTGATACCCTCTCCGGATACCACATGCCCGAAGATTGCCACGGAATCCAACCAGAACTCACATTCGGAGAACTTAGCATATAGTTTCTGTTCTCGCAAAGTCTGGAGCACAACTCTCAAATGTTGCTCGTGCTCCCACAGGCTACATGAGTAAATCAAAATGTCATCAATGAAGATAATGACAAAGGAATCAATATACGGAATGAACACCCTATTCATCAAGTCCATAAATGTTTCTGGGGAATTAGTCAAGCCAAAGAACATCATCAGGAACTCATAATGGCCATACCTCGTACGAAAAGCAGTCTTCGGAACGTCTGAGGCCCGAATCTTCAACTGATGATATCCCGATCTCAAATCAATCTTAGAAAACACCCGAGCACCGTGAAACTGGTCAAACAAATCATCAATGCGTGGAAAAGGATACTTGTTCTTAATGGTGACCTTGTTCAACTGGCAGTAATCAATACACATCCGCATGGACCCATCCTTCTTATTCACGAATAGAACTGGAGCACCCCACGGCGATACAATCTGATGAACCCCTTATCCAACAACTCCTCAAGCTTCTCCTTCAACTCTTTCGGAGCCATACGGTATGGAGGAATAGATATAGGCTAGGTGCCTGGAGCTAAATCAATGCAGAAATCAATATCACGATCCGGAGGCATGCCCGGAAGGTCAGAAGGAAATACATCAGCAAACTCTCGAACAACTGGCACTGAATCAATCGTCGGGGACTCGGTGGTGGTGTCCCGTACATAAGAAAGATACACCAGACAACCATTCTCGACCATGTGTCGAGCCTTCAGGAATGAAACAACCCGCGTGGCTGCACTAACTGAGGAACCTCTCCACTCCAGCCTAGGCGACTCGGGCATGGCTAAAGTAAATGTCTTGGCATGGCAATCTAGCACGCCATGATAAGGAGATAGACAATCCATACCCAGAATAACCTTAAAATCAACCATGTCGAGCGATAGAAGGTCCGGTCAGGTCTCGAACCTACAGAAGGTAACCACACATGACCGTTAAACCGGTCTACCACCATAGAATCGCCCACAGGAGTGGACACATATATAGGAGAACCCAAGGACTCACGAGGAACATCTAGAAAATGAGCAAATAAGACTGAAACATAGGAATAGGTGGATCATGGATCGAATAACACTGATGCCTCTCTACCACATACTGAAATAATACATGTAATCACGGCATTTGAGGCCACTGCATCTGATCTCGCCGGAATAGCATAGAATCTAGCTGGAGCACCGGAAGACTGAGCTCTACCAGAATGAACAGGAGCTGGCTGACCTCCCCCTGACTGGCCTCCACCTCTAGGATGACCCCTGTCGACCTGTCCTCCACCTCTAGGTGGCCTGACGGCTGGTGCTGGACCCATAGGCTGATAACCCTGCTGCACTGCTTTGCCCCGAAACCTGGGACAATGCATCTTCATATGACCTGGATCACCACACTCATAACAAACTCCAGGTATCATAGCCTACTGCCCCGAAGAGGAACCCTGAATGGCCGGAGAGCGATGTGTACTCTCTGGCATAGCACTGAAGTAGGGATGGGGGATCTCGGATGACTGGAATAACCACTAGCTGGAGGGCAGTAGGAACGGTCTGGCATGGCACTGAAATGAGGCCTCACTGGAACACCTCGAGGAGGTGGTGGGGGTGCTGAATATGGAGGCTTGCTGGGCTGACCTCTACCGATTTGACCTCTGCCCCTAACTGGGGCACCTCTGATATCTCCGGAGAATCTGGCTCTCTTGTCCTATTGACCATTCTCTCTGCCTCTCGATCGATAGCCCTCAATCCAACGAGCTATCTTAACCACAAGCTGATAGGGAGTACCCATCTCTACCTCTGGGGCCATGGTGGCCCTAATACCTGGATGCAACCCAGCCACAAATCTCCGCACTCTCTCAGCATCAGTAGGTAATATCATGAGTGCATGGCGAGACAACTCTGAAAGTCTAGCCTCATAATTTGTCACTGACATCTGTCCCTGCTCTAGCTGCTCAAACTGATACCGCAGATCTTCCCTCTCAGAGGGTGGGATATACCTTTCTAGAAACATCTGAGTGAACTGCTCCCAAGTGATAGGAGGAGAATCTGCTGGTCTGCTAAGAATATCGGACTGCCACCATCTGCGAGCTCTGCCCTCTAACTGGAAGGTAGTGAAGTCCACTCCATGGGACTCTAATATTCTCATATTGTGCAGCCTGTCCCTACACCTGTCAACAAAATCCTGGACATCCTCGCCTCGCTCACCCCCGAAGACTAGAGGGTGCAATCGAGTCCAACTATCCAATAACTTCTATGGATCGCCGTCCGCAGCTGGTCTGGGCTCAGGTGCTGCTGCTACAGGCCAGACCCCACCCACGGGCAGTGTACCCGGGGTATGATGTAATGTTGCTGCCTGACCTGCAGCCTGGGCGGTAGGAGTCTGGGCCCCCCTCCCGCCTGAGATGTGGCAGGATCTGCTGGAAATAAACCAGCCTGGGGCATAGTGTCCATAAACTGCATCATACAGCCCATGATCTCCTAGAAGTCTGGCGCCGTCATAAAGTCCACTGGAGCAGGATCTGCTGGGGGCACCTCACCCTGCTCCTCTATAGTAGGATCCTCTGGTGGTGGTGCAACTGGAATAGCTCTGGGACGCCCTCGTCCCCTACCTCGGGCCGGTGCCCTCTCTCAGCCTCTGCCACGGCCTTGGACAACGGGGGTAGTAGCCCTCCCTGGGTCTGGAACATCGGATGCACGCGTCCTCACCATCTATAAGAGAATAGAAGAATGAGATTTAGTAAACCATCGACTACATGATAGAATGAAAATAAGGAGAGGTTTCCTAACACCCTATAGCCTCCTGAAGATAAGTAGAGACGTCTCTGTACCGATCCGCAAGACTCTAATGGGTTTGCCCGTGACTCGTTGAGACCTCATGAACCTAGAGCTCTGATACCATGTTGTCACGACCCAAAATACTAACTCAGGTCGTGATGGCGCCCAACACCGGGGTTAGGCAAGCCAACACTCAGATTACTAAGGATTTCTTTTCCTTATTTGAATAAACACGTGCCAAGTTTTAAAGTTCAAAACATTAACTGAAAAGGACAATTCGCCGATTTAACAAAAAAAATAGTCATAAGGAGGCGTGAGCCAATAAATACAAACCCGTAAACCATAATATCTACCACGTGTGTGCCGGGAACTAGTGTCACAAGTCCTACGGGCATACTAATAGAATATACAAAAGATATAATATAACTGTCCCACTGTCTGGAAGAAATAGACGGGAATAACAAAAGAAACTCCATGGTGCTGCCGAGGATCGTCAGGAGAAGCAGCTCACCGTGAAGTCAGGTCCAGTCTATAATCAGAATCGAGCTCCGGCCTAATAACGATACACCAGCCTCAGAACCTGTACAATTAAATACTGGAAGTAAATAAACAATTATTACTTCATTATCCTTTTTAAAATATTTGCCCACTCAATGTCCATGAAAAATTATTAACAATTTAGCATGCGCATACAAGATAAGGACAACCGGCCTGAGCCATCATAATAATCATATATATGCACTGCCGAGGGTCGAACGGCCCGAACCATAATATATCTTTCAATCCCGCTGTGGCGTACGGCCCGCTCCCATGAGAGTGGGGGAAATAACACTCCGCTCGCGGAATGTAAATAGTGAAGCGGACACATGCACACACAATCCACACAATATTCTTCATAAATTACTTTTCAGTGAATTCCTTTAAAATTCTCAAATTCCATGATCTCAGGGAAACAAGCCGCATATAACATTAATTCATCAAGCATATAGTTCATTTCAAGGAAAACACAAGGCATGGTGTAGGCCTAACTACCCAGACATAACAATAATAGTCGCTACGTACGGACTCTCGTCACTTTGTACGTATGTAGCCCCCATAAACATTAGCACATACTCATTTAAATCACCTAGGGGGACAGTTCCCTCTTATAAGGTTAGAAAGGAGACTCACCTCGTGTAGAACCTACTCTTCGGGTCAAGAACGCGCCCAAAACTCCAAACTCGTCACCCAAGGACCCGAAACTAGCCAAATGTTATACAAATATATCAATTTACACTCAAAAGTATGTAGTTCTCCTATTTACTTAGTCATTTCATCCTACTTGAAGAAATCCCAAAATTCATCCCCCGGCCCGCATGTTTGGATTTCGGAAATTTTTGAAGGAATCAATTACCCATAGCCTAAGGATCATTAATATATAGTTTTTGTATGCTTTCACAGCTAACTAACGGGTAATTCCCTAAATTTTCATAAAACCCTAGGTTACTACTCAAATCTTTGATTTTCACTAATTAGGTAGTTAAGTTAACTAGGAATTCATGCATTAAACTAACACTGGGGTAGAATTTACTTACCTTTCAGTAGCTAGGTCGTGCAGCTCTTTCCCAAGCTCCAAGGTCTCTTATGGTGGAAGAAAATGGGGTGAAATGAGATAATCCCGTGTTTTAAAGAACTCACTGCCTACTGTGGTTCCGCACCTGCGGTCTCGCACCTGCGAGTAAATGCTCGCATCTGCGGAAATGGGACAAGGGACCTGGGTTCGCACCTGCGGCTCCGCTCCTGCAGATATTATCCGTACCTATGAGAAATAGGAAGCATCACCTGAAGCCGCACCTGCGAAGAAAGAACCGCAGGAGCGGTCTCGCACCTGCGACTGGGCAACCCCACCTGCTGTCAAACCAGATCAGGTGCACCAACAACTGCTTCAGCTGGTNCCCCCAAATATACCAACAAGTCCCAAATCATAATACGGGCTCGCTCGAGCCTTCGGAACACCCAAAACAACGCTAAAACTCAAAATCACACCTCAAAACCCCTAAAATCAAACTTAGGAACTTTAAGTTTCTAGAATTCTCTAACAATGCGCCGAATGCTATAATACTCGGAATGGCCCCAAATTTTGCGAGCAAGTCATGAATGACATAAACGAACTATTCGAGATCTCAAAATTCTATTTGGTCCTCGATAACACAAAAACACATCCCAAAGAACAATATGAACTTAAGGAAACTCTTATTTCGCTATTGGGCGCGGAAACGCTCCTGGGTCATCCAAAAGCCATTCCGAACATACGCCCAAGTCCGAAATCATCATAAGAAGCTACCGGAACCGTCGAAACTCTATTTTGAGGTCGTTTACTCAAAATGTTGACCGAAGTCAAACTTGGACTTAAAGGCCAACCTTAAGGAACCAAGTGTTCCTATATCACTCTAAACACTTCCAAATCCCGAACCACCCGTCCCCGCAAGTCATAAATCACAATAAGCCGCTATGGAAAGTTTCATTTAGGGGAACAGGGTCTGATAACGCAAAACGACCGGTCGGGTCGTTACAAAAGGCATCATCATTCGGAGGCACCTTCTTCATGGCCCGAGAACATCATTTCATGGCCTGCGAATCCTTCATCAAACAATTCATGGCCCAGGACATCATGGTCTGAGGACTCTATCCCTTACCGTCCAAAGACAACATTCATAGTCCAACGGGAGCATGCATCATGTTTAAATTTATGCATAGGACACGCCTGTATTGCTTGTATTTGCAGGTAACCCGGCAAGCAACTGCTATCCCCACAGGAGCGATCCCGCTCCAGTTCTCCCAGCCATATCAAACCTAAGCTCTCCCGTAGAATTGTTCATTCATCTAGCCCTAGATATTGCGTCTGTTATTGTGATGACTTCACCGGTATACTTCGCCGATGGATCCGGAACTACATACGGCCTGATTCCTGTAAAACCAAGGATATGTAGGCAGCTCATAAGCCAGGGTGCGGCCTAAATCCCTCCAAACCATTTCGCTCGGTCAAATTGGCCATCATGTCTTTACCCGACAAACTCTTTCATCCTTTCCGGTTAAAGAGGGGCAGCTAATGATACCCAATTTTTTCCAAAAAATATTTTTAAAATTGCATATATTCCTTCAAAGTCATGCATTAATAGCAATTGGTATTTTTCCATTATTTTCCTACATTTTTATTAATTTGTCCAGTATTTATTTTCAATAAATAATTGTAAAATTACATCACAAATGATTTCAAAAGCATCTCTTGATTAATTTATTGTTTATGGTCCTAATTAGACCCAATTATTTCATAATTAGCCAAATTGGCATCTTATAGCATATAATTTTGCACTATTTTCTACCAGAAATTAGTCATTTGTACTTTTAAAATACTAAGTAATCATTTCAAACTATTTTCTATGCATGAAATTTATTTTTATAATTATTAGCTATTTTGTAAATTATTTTAATTAATTTGAATTGGGTATTTGACAAACAGCCTAATTTCATTTCAATTGTAGCCTAAGTTAAACCAGACCTAAACCCAATTAAATCAACCCAATACCCCAGGCCAGAATCCTATTACTACCCGACCCAAATCCGCCCAAACCATAGCCATTGATCATTTTTTATCAATGGTCCAGGTTATTTCCTTCCTAATTTAACCTAACGACTACCCCCGTTCCCCTCTCATTTCTCTCTTTCACTCCGGCGTTACACATCTCCCTTCTCTCTCAAATCCTCTCTAACCTAACCCTAACTCTCTCTCGCCGTCACTCATCTGTCGTCGATCATGGTGGTCTCTCACCACCTCCAGGCCTCAAATGGCCTCTCCTATGCTGGTGCCTCCATCTCTAAGGTCCTCGAGGGACTAGGGTCAGTCCGCTTACACCTTTGACCCATCCTTGCCTGTTTCAAGTCGCCATGGCTCGATTTTGAGTAAGATCTGCCTATTTCGCTTTAAACCTATGGGTTTCTAAGCCTATGTCTTCATCTCTATGTTTTTTTTCTTTTCTAAAAACCTTAATCTCATCTCTTGAACTTCTAAGATCTGTACAGATCTGAGATGGTTCGAACTTATTTTTACTTTTTTTATGAAGATTCTTCTAATTTTTTTCGAAGTGACTTGTCATCTTCCTAAACTAGGGTTTCTGAATAATCCTTTTCTTCAAATCGCTTTCTGATTTTTGAGTGTTTAATCCTCTAATTTCTTATGTGCTTCGACTGATTTTGTTAAGTTTTTCCTTAACCCTAACTAGTTATGCTAAAACCCCCAACTTTCTGACATTTTGTTTTGATTTTGAGTTTATCTTTACTGTTTGTTCTCTCAAACTTGTTTGCATGTTTGATTCTCATGAATCTGCTTTGATTAATCTGAATATTCTTGTGATTTTCACCCTTTTCAACTTACTAGGGTTTCTGATTCTGCCTATTATGTGCTTACCTCGCTAACTCTCAGAGGTTTATGTTTATCATCACTATATCCCAGTTTGAATACCTGATTCTACGTGATTTGTATCATTGTGTACATTAGGGTTTCTGATTTTTTTTGCTTCTTCTTTCCTACTATGTGTTTATTCTGTTTGTTCACAAAATTTTGCATTAACTCTCCCCTTAATCAGCATTGTTCCTATTTAAATTCCTATTTTTTGTGATTAACACCTTTTACTGATTCCATGTGATGATGTCTTTACAGATTTCCAACTTGTAAACTATTTTCTTACCTTATTATGCGATTGACTATTATTAGTTGGTTCCTACTGATTGTTTCCTTAATTAGACCTTTCTGTACCTAGCCTCAATTACATGTTATGTACTGGTACTGTGCTGGTATTATTTCCTTATTGTGTTATATTCCATTCATATGGTCTCTTTCCTTATTTGTTGCATGTCTATTACCGTTCAAAGTTAACTCCTTAATTTAAGGGATTACTTACATTGATTTTGATGTTGATTGACTCTGATTCCCCAACCACTGCATAACTTCGATTTTTACCTTCTTCTCCACCTAGTTTCAAACTATATATACATTGCTCTTACACTGGTTCAAGGACACGAACACATTAGTTCAAAAAGCTCTCTCTCATACTCAAAGCTTTTCTGCTCTCTTTCTTTCTTTGTTACTTACTTACTACTGTTCTGAATTAGCCGGCTTGCTCTTTTATCCTTCACTTTGTGTTTACTATCCCTTTACTGGTATGTTCTGATTTCAATTCAAGTCCCAAAACCAACATGTTTCTGTTACTGCTTCAGTTTATCATGTTTCTGATCTGTTTCTATCTATTGTTTTGTTGTTCAACATGTAATTGACATGTCTACATCATTGTACATCTAGCATATTATGTTATGCCCCACTCCCCTTTAGGATCAGTATGCTTATGAATATGTTACCCCTTGTAGTATGTCCCAATGTGACTCTGCTCCATCTTATGTTTACCTATTTTCTAGCATGAACCTTTCTTTGCAAAGCAATTTGTATCCTAAGTTGTCTGATTCTGTGTTGATTATGAAATTCATGATGTGTTGATACCATGAGCTATCCCCTAATCCCCATAAACCCCCTACAAGAACTTCTATGATCCTGTATAGTATGTGCTCTATGTGTCCCCAATTCCCATCACCCCTGTATGAAGGACTGTGATTTGAATGTGCTGAATATGTTTGTGCTGTGATTAGTCTACTATTTGTTAATTGTCCTACTCTTGTCAACAAACTATTTTTTTTACTAAACAACTCTCCTATTTTATAAACCAGTTTCAATTAAGTCTTTTCCAAACACTGCCTTTCCTATTAAAACCTTTTCAAAACTATGTCAAGCACTCTCACTCTACTCTTAGGTCATTAGGTTCTGCCCCTCCAGTGTATGACTACCTTGGGATTCCTATGGGATCCCTTCGAACTCTGATGCACTGGGGTTGGCCCTTCCACACTGCACTTACTCAATTATGGTTATGAAATCTGGGTGTGCGCACTGCCCGGGATCCCTTGAGGTCCTTAGGGAACTCTGACATACCCGGATTATGAGAAAGGCTATGAAACATTTTGGGCACTTGAGGTTCTGGGAATCTGGGCCTGTTTTTCAGGCTCCCTATAGTTTAAGTTCTTCTTTTCCTTTATTTATTTATGTAATTTACTCAGGTGGTCTGTAATAATTATTTGTAAACAGATGTTAGGGATGGCTAGTGAAGTGGGGAGGGTAGCCATATAGTTTTGTAAACATCATCGGGTAGAAATCATGTTTTATGATTTACATTGTTTCTATCTGCATTAGAATCCATGTTTTAGGACCATCATGTTCATTCAAACCATGCCAAGCATGCACTAGATACCATGTTCCTAGGATTTTATGTCTACTGTTTCAGCATCTCATCCATGCTTTATGTTTATCGCTTAGAAATCCTGCTCCTACGACAATAAACAATGTTAACATAAAAGTTGTTACTCTTGTGCATTCAAAAAATCACGTTTCAATCATTTTGTAACTCTTTTGTGCATTTAGAAATCATGTTTTAGGAATTCTGTGCATTCTGAAATTATGTCTTAATCGTTCTGCATTTTATATGTGCATACTACATACCATGCTCTAGGACTCCGTTTGCATTTTCTTAACCACGCCTAGTTTTAACTATTGATTCATGAAAAAGGTGAAAACAATCTCACATACGATTGTTCTGTTTTAGATAAAACTAGTAACAATCTCTGCATAATCGTATCACCTAGAACAGCATGCTTTTAGGTAAAACAACTTCTGAACTATTTTTTAACAATTCTGCTAATTATTATGCACAATCCCACGCCTGGGCAAGCCTTAGGTAACCAATCTCTTTAAAATCTGGAACCCTGCTTGGTTGTGTTAACTGTTTAAAGACACAGGTTTACAATTAGTAGGCAATCTTCTGTGTTTTGATATTTACTTAGACATCATGTTTTAGGATCCTGCTTAATAATATTGCCTTTGTTTGTGTTTGGAACGTGTTGTTTACATGCAATATTTGTGGAGGTAAATTTGAGCCTCTTAATTGCTTCTTGCCTATTTTTATCTGCTAAAGTTCTATTTGTTCTTGCCTGTCGCCTAGTATTTTCTCCTTTTAAACCTTAAGGGTCTGTCTAGAACTATCTATAGGTAGAGGTCCTAATCTCCTCTATGACCATTAAAAAGGGACGGTAACAACACGCATAGGGATCGTTAAACAACACTAGCTTTAATAACCGCTAAGGGTTGGGAAAGGATAGATATGGATATGATGCCCGGTGCGCTAATGTAACGTGTAGCCCCTCTTCTGAGGAGTGATTATCGGGCATTGCATTGATGTGATCCTATAGGATAAACAACCTAGGACCCCTATCCCTTACATAAGTGTGTTTAGATCATAACTCTTTCAAAACTTTACTTGTTTGTTTGGACTGTAAATCTTTCAAAAACCTTATTTATGTGCTTAGACTTTAAATCTTTTAAACTTTAGCACATATGTGTGCCGAGACTGCGAATCTCCTCAGAATCTTTATTGGTTTACCTATGTGTTTTTATTTCTTATGTGCTACTTGTTTTAAAATTCACAAAGCTTGTTTGGCCGGGAACCACAGTTGTGGACTTTGAGGGGTGCCTAATACCTTCCCCTTGAAGTAATTTCAAACCCTTACCCTATCTCTGGTTATCTAATCTGTGTTTATAAATGACCTTTAGTAGGTGCCCTAACGCACCTTAAAATTGTTAGGGGTGACTCTTCAATTCCTTATCCCTTTCCCAAAAGGAAACGAGTTGTCCCAATAATGTCGAATACCCTGACCGATCTGAAAGGAGAGGAAAGAGGGGCGCGACATCATCGATATTAATTATCCCAAGCGAGTCACTTGGGACATCCTCTTCTCTTTGAAGGGCCTCGGAGGTAGACCTTTCACGTACGCCCACCAGTTGTTCATCCTGGTGGGGTGCATTTTCACCACCCGATGGCTCAGGGACTCTGCTCAGACCTTCTTCCGAGATATCTTCGGTCTGGGATTGAACCGCATCGGCTGCCACCGGCTCGGCAGCCTTCGAAGATTTAGTGCTTCTCCTCTCCCGAGCTATCAGCAAGAAGTCATCACCCTCTCCTTCTTCGTCCTCCTCCCAAAGAAGTTGGACTACGTCAGCAGGTAAGGCAGCAGAATCAATATTCTATTTTCGAGCCCTACTCTTCCTGGGCTTCAGGGTATTTGAAGGCGAGGCCCTTCTCCTCTTCTTCACTCTGGTCAGCTTCGGAACCACCTCTTCCCCGGGTGGAGGTGGCCTCATGACAATATTTTCTCCGAGACATGTGTGAAGAGAAACTAGGTTGAAAAGCAGTATTTTTGCAAAGAAAACATCAACGTACAAACAAAGGAGCTCACTGTGGTTTTTAGCTTCCCACCGACCCCTGGCCAAATCGCGCCAAAAGCGCTCAGCATATGAAAAAGTAGAGGCCAGTTTTCGAACCCAACATTCGATGTCCAGAATCGCACCGGGAAACCAAGGGGAAGCTGCACCATAAAAGAAAACTTAGATCAGAAAGAAATCAAGATAGCTAAACGGTAAACCATCGACGAAATAATACTTACGTTTCATGTTCCATTCCTCGGGGAATGACATTTTCTCGGCGGGGATCAGATTGGAGGTCTTGACTCGGACAAATCGACCCATCCACACTCGGTCCTTTTCCTCATCTATGCTCAAGAATAGTGTTTTTGTGGCCCGACGTTGGAGCTTTATCAACCACCTCGATAAAGACGAGGGCTATATAACCTAATCAAATGGTCGAGGGTGAAAGACATACCATCAACCCTGATCGAAAAGAATCTGAGCAGAATGATGATACACAAAAAGGAGGGATAGATCTGGCCAAGGTTCGCTCAATATTGGCGGCAAAAATTGAGTATGACCGGGTCTACGGGGCCCAATGTGAAAGTGTAAGTGTAAATTCGAATTGATATCGAATTGATGTACCGGGACATGGGCTCACATCCTTTTTTGTCCCAGTTAAATTCCTTTTTACCTGCTCGAGATCGTCTTTAGATATCGAATTGATGTACCGGGACATGAGCTCAGATCGGCCAGGAACTGAGGAAGGTCTTTTGACATTAAATTCGAAAGTCAGTTCACATGGCCCAGGGACGCACTCTTCAATACGAGGTTCCACCGGCATCTTATCGTCGGCCGGTCGTGATGAGGAGGTTTTCTCTTTTTTAGGGACAGTCTTCGAGGTTTTATCCATTTATGTGAATGAAGAAGATTGAAAGAAGATATAAAGTTGGTGGTTCCAGTGATAATAACAGTGGCTTAGCAGGCAGCGATAGAGAGGAGATGAGAAGGGTTAGAAGATTGGGAGACTTAATCAAAGCAAAAGTAAAGTTTGATTCAATGAAGGAGATGGTACTTATAGGCTCACGGCGACGGTTTGGTAGCGCTAGTGGCCGACCACCATCTGACATGCATTGATGATTTGGGGAACCGAACCGACGGGACGTTTCGGTCAGATCCATCGCTTATGTCATGAAGATGATATCATGATCGAGGTATCAGGGAATCGAAGCTCAAATCATTTCTTATCATTTTACTCTAAGAAACATAAGGACTATCTGTATACGGTCGAAACCAGTATGTCTGATTTCGTGGGCTCGAGAATTTGCCTCGAGGATAAGCTCATAATGGATCTGGCTCGAGCTCAATGACAGAGTATGAATCATGAAGATCGAAGCACTCGCTGAGGATTGAGACCGAGCATGACCGACATTGAGTAAAAGAATGGCGAGATATTGGCAACCGACCAAGGATCTCGGCGAAAATCTCGAAAGAAATTGAACCAAGTGGTTATTGAAATCAATCATGGGATTTATGTCCGTTATTAGAGTTGTACCTTATTTAGTATTTCTCTACTATATAAAGAGGGACCCTATTCATTTGTATCATCATACATTCACTGATAAAATAATATACATGTTGCTCTCTATTTACTTATTATTCACTGTTGTTCTTTACTGTTCTTACTGCTTGACCTCGAGACTATCCCGAATCGAGGTTGACCCATTGCTACAGCACTGGTTTGATTTACTTTATTTTTTAATTTATCTATATCATTTATCAATTGGTATTGAATCAGATCACTATCCTTAAAATCACAATACAAGTTTAATTGTTACTTGAATTTAAGGGTAAACACACTTCCTCTAAACAAAATAGCTTATTTTTAGTGATAATTTTAGTTTTCTGCTACACTTTGAGAAACTCTCTAGTTAGCAGTTAATTAATCAACAAATTATGCAGCTTGTTAAATTTAGGAAATTTTACCTCCTATAGCAAAGGTATACACCCTATTTATTATAAACCAAAATCATTTTAAAACATTATTTTCTATAGCTACCTTTTATATTTTATAGCAAAAGAAGTATGTATAGTATATACTACCATACAGGCATGAAATACGCTATTTATGTTTTTCCTCTCTCTTAGACAGCTGGACATACCTATTTTTAAGGTGATTGTCGTTACTGTATTCATGAATGGCACGAACACATGTGAATACATGCGCGTACATCTGGACTGCCCTGATTTTAAGTAATTTTTACTGTTGTATTCATGAATACAGCACCACGAATACATGTGAATACATGTGCGTATAGCTGGACTGCTATGATTTTAGGCATTTTTTGTTGTTATATTCATGAATACATGGCGCGAATACATGTGAATACATGCACGTACAGCTTGACTGCCCTGATTTAGGCGCTTTTTACTGTTGTATTCATGAATACATCAGCATGAATACATGCGCGTACAACTGGACTACCTTGATTTTAGGCGTTTTTTGTTACAGCGTGAATACATGTGAATACATGCGCCTTGTTTACCCTAAAAATCGAGTAACAATTAAACTTATATTGTGGTTTTAAGGATATATGATTTAATTCAATGCCAATTGATAAACAAGAAATTAAACAGGTGAATTAGACAATAAAATAATTCGAACCAGTATGAAAGTAAAGCCTCGACCTCGATTTGAGACAGTCTCGAGGTAGAATAGTAAGAACAATAAATGATAGAGCAATTCTGATGAATAGTAAGTGAAATGGGAAGAGAATAACGAATGTATGTATTTTTAATCAGTGAATAATGATGATTACAAATGAATGGGATTCCTCTTTATATAATAGAGGAGTCATAACTAAGGTAGACTTCTAATTACGGAAGTAAATCCCATGATTAGTACTAATATCCGCTCTTGATTTGGTTTGTTCCGGGATTTCCGCTGTAATATTCGAGTGGTTACGGATATCTCGTTATTCCGTTATTATTCTTCACTCGAAGTCGGTCATACTTGATCTCGATTATTGCTGGCCTCGATCTCAACGGACACTTTGATCTCTAGGCTTGATGCCTCATCTTCGAGCTCGGGTCCGACTTATCACGAGGCTACCCCCGATACAACTCCCTTATCTCGATTAAGCAGTAAAATTGGTAAGTCCGATTTTGACCGTATTCACGTGTACAACTGGACAACCTTGATTTTAGGCGCTTTTTTCTGTTGTATTCATGAATACATGGCGTGAATACATGTGAATACACGCACGTACAACTTGACTACCCTGATTTTTAGGCGCTTTTTGTTGTTGTATTCATGAATACAACAGCACGAATACAGCGAATACACTATTATAATAACTGAATAGTAACTATAGGAAGTAATTATGTATATGGTAGCTATAGGAAGTTAATAGCCACTAAACAGTAGTGGTTTCTTATTATCTTTTTATAGTACATTGTTGTTATGATTGTCACCATTATTTTCTTTATGTCCAAATTATAATTAAGATGTGGTGCTTGTACCTTAAAAACATTACCTTTATTATAAAAACTTAAAGTTCAGTACAAAATGTGATGCTTGTAGTCACACCATTTAAACCCACCCCCACCCCACCCCAAAAAAAATATTAACACTACGGATAGTAGTTTTCGTAATATTTATATAAATGTTATGAAACAATAAAATAAGAAGAACAATATTACAGAGAAAGAGATAGAGGAAATTCTTATTGAATTTTGGGAAGATTTACAATGGTGTAAGACACCTCTATTTATAGGGGGGAAATGACTTAGCCACAAAGTAAAACTCTCTAAAAGATAGACATTCACTCTAAATAGAATTCTATTTATAACACTCCCCCTTGAATGTCTATTCAACAAATAATGTGCCTCGTTAAAACCTTAACTAAAATAAAACCCAATGGGAAAAAAATTCTAGAAAAGGAAAAAGAGTACACATGTTTAGAAATGCGCCTTTTGGTTGCCTCGTCAAAAACCTTGCAAGGAAAACCCAGTGGGACAAAATCTTGTAAGGGAAAAAGAGTGCAACGCATTAACTCCCCATGATGGGAGCATCAATTCATATCCTTGAGCCTTCGCGTCCCGATCTTGTACACTAGCTTCTTGAAGGTTGACGTCGGTAGAGATTTTGTGAATAAATCACACATATTAACTCCAATTAATATGTTGCACCTTGAAAATTCTCGCTATCACATTATCATGCTTATAATTATAGCAAGATAGAAATGTGCACAAATTGTACTTAGGATGTAGTACTTTATGACCAAGAATTTTATATGCTTTAAGCAATTTAAATTCTTCATTGATTTTCATATTAGTTAAATCATATAAGCCATATGAATGGAATTTAGATGCATATTAAGTTTTTATGTCATGCTAGACATATAAGATAGACAAAGACAATTGCACGCACCATTGACTTTATGTTTTCAAGTGTTTGAACTACAAGTCCAAAATTACATGTCTTTCATATGAAACAAATTCTATTTGTATTGTTTCTCTTGTATTTGCCAAAATTTTTGTGTCTGTATTCGACAGACTTGAGGTCCTCATCTATACTTAGCGCTATGATAGATGTCGTCGATGAATATTTTATCTCGGTTCCAATATTTTTTCATAAAGACATAACATAGAGATCTCTTCATTCATATTTTTAGGTACCTGAACCTCTCCTGAGATTTTATGAAGTGTTATGTCATGTGATCTTTTAGATCATTTGCTACTTATTATGATCATTTTGATCATATTCTCATCTTCTTTATCAAGAATTTTATTGAAACCGATTTGTCTATATGTTTTAACTGTACCATAGACTTTGTCCTTCTAGGACTTATTCTAATATGAGTATTTTCAGTGAGAATATAGTTACTTTCTTTGGGTCAGCAAAGGCGTCTGGCATGCTTTGCATTGCAGATGAATTATCCTTTTATAAACTTCAAGTTCATATTATCTTCAAGGATCTAGAGGTACAAATGATAATTCATTCCACGTAACTTTTTCTCAATTGCTTATGTTGTCTTCCCCTCATGTTAGAAAAACTAACTTCCTTCCTCAATTTTGGAACCCATCTTTGTGCATTATGGTGTTAATCAAAATATACACCGCACATCAACAATAATAAGATGGAATTATTTGGTTCCTGACCCTGAACTACTTATGAGGGGAGAATGTAATATACTTTCGTATATAATATTTATCAAACTGATACAAATAACTTTGTTTTCATAAGTAATAATTAAGCTATTAAGTGGAGGTACTCGATAAATCATTTTGTTAAACCAACTGTGATGCAAACCAATTTATCAAGTTGAACTGTCTTGAATAGAAAATCTGAAAATTATGCTCGAAATTAAATTATTGAGCAAGTTACCTCGCAAACATCAGGTTGCGGGTTAATAATAATCGTGCATGTAACCATCTCATAGATGCATTTTATGTCGTATACATAGCAGGTGAATGGGCCCAGATTCACCTTTGATATTTTCAGCATTCATGGGATTCAATCCCAATTTTAGTTGGTCTATTAATTAATGGGAACAAACAACATAAGGGAATTCGTAAAGAACTTTCTAGTTCTTTAATATTTACCCATGTGAGTTCTCCTTCATTTTGCACATCATACTTAAATTGATATGGCTAAACCAATTATGCCAACTGAATAAATTATCGATATTGATAAAGTTCAGGTTTACATCATGACATGTGCATTTACCATTAAACTCCAAGTTTATTATGATATGGGTTTTTATATCAATAAACATCTACTTTATTGTGGTATTATTTTATTTGTGTCGTACAAACTGGAGAATAAAGCGGGTAATTTTTCACATACATATTACCTCGCTATAAGTTGTAGTAATAGAAGATATTACATCTTTCGTTTATTTATAGTTTCAATATAACCAATCGCTTTTGTGAATACTTTAGAAACTCAATAAGTTTCTTTGAGACTTACAACAACACAATAAATTGACATGATAATCAATTGTATTCCTCCAAAATGATAATAATTGACTCTTCCAGAGCTCTCAATTAATTTGGTATTACAATACATACATCAACATCCATATGGTGAATATCACTTTTAAAGAGAAAGTTATAAGTTATGGTCATTGTCAAAATCATATGCAAGATCTGTTTCTTGCATTACTGTTATCCTTTAGTAATTACATTGCTAAATATTTTGGCATAATCACAATAGGTACGTGATCAATGACCATTCATGCCATAACAATGAAATTATTTTCTTATTTCATCTCAAACCTCCTTTTAGAGGTGAGTGTGGTATATTCACTACCATTAGCAACGTTCATATTCTTTCAATAATGAATATGTATTTATAAATCAGATGTTGTCACATTCACATCATGAATGGACCATAATCATCTATATGTGTTTTACAAAATCTCATGTCAAATCAGTGACAAATATTACTTTCATAGAGTGAATTATTAATTTGAGAACCCTTATTATTCCCATTATCACAATGATGACGATTATGATTTCGTCTATTGCCACGTCCACAATCATTGATATTCACGGTAATATTTTGTCTTCTTTAATACTTATCACATATTGTTATCACATTCTCTTAAGGGGAATGAAAATGAAGCAAATTCAATGGGACGGGTTTCCACTTCTTTTCCCAAAATTATACATGAATTTGATCATGGCAAGGCATAGAAATTTTACCACTTCGAGTGGTTATAATTTCTTGCAAACTCTATTAGAGTTATAATCAAAGTTTATTGTCTTTGCTTGTATTTAAAATCAAATTATAGAATTTAAAAGAGAAAATAAAGTAAAATCCTTACATTAAATCCATAATTTAATCATGAAGGAAGTTCATGGAACAATTGACAATCATTATGCTCAATCCCAAAGCTTTCACTCAATTGGTTAGATTGTTGTGCTGATAACGTGTTATAAAACAATAAAAAAAAGAATAGCAATATTGCAGAGAAAGAGAGAGGAAATTCTTATTGAATTTTGGGATGATTTACAATGGGGCAAGACCCATCTATTTATAGGGGGAAATGACTTAGCCACAAAGTAAAACTCTCTAAAAGATAGACATTCACTCTAAATAGAATTCTATTTCTAATAATTTTACGGATCTTCCTAATCACTTTGGAACTCGAAAAACGGAAAAGCAAAACAGTCTTTTAAGGTATATACTTCAACACCAATTAAAACACCGCAAGAATTTAGGTTAGATAGTAGATGTCCTCCTTGCCTATCTATTCGATAAAGAAAAAGAAAGGAATCAAAGTGCAGGAGAAACGGCTATTGTGAGTATGGAACTGAATGATGATTTAGTTGTGGAGATCATCTCCTACTTGCCTTTGAAGCTTGCAGTTCGATGTAAAGTTCTAAGCAAGAATTTCAATAGTTGGATTTCTGATCCTAAATTTTCTCAAACTTTGCTCCAACATCAAAACATCTCTACACTAGTCTTCTATTCTTCATCAGATCGTTCATCCCAGCACTTCCACAAAATCTTCATAAACCCTGTCGTAACCACCGAGTATAAGACGACGTTACCCGTTAACGTTGAAGTTGTGGCCTCAAGCAAGGGTCTGCTTCTCCTTAACTTTGGTGAAGTTGTGGGTTTCTGTGTTTTCAATCCTCTAACTGGGGCGCATCAATTGATACCGTACCCAAAGCCTACAAAAGATTATCATACAAGAGTTGGTGATGCATGCTTGGCGGTTGATTACCCTACTTCTGATCAATATAAAGTGGTAACCATAGGGTACCTGGGTGGAAAAGGAGGAGGGTATAAGTTTCAAGTATATTTTTCATCCGAGGGATCTGATGGTATGTGGCATAAATTCCAATTGAGAATGGACTTGAGCAATACTTTTAGTAATTGTCGCAGTTGTAACCCTGTTTATGTGAATGATTCCGTGCATTGGCTCAGAAATGACGGTCGTGTTGTTGCTTTTAATACAAAGAGAGAAGAGGCTACGATTCTTGACCTACCTGAGTTCATCAATCATCATCATCCCATCCACGGTAAGATTAAGTCTAGTTTCGATACATGGTTAGGGATAGCGCAAGGTTTACTTACCCTTATATGCCTTTTTAAGAAATCCACCGTCATTGCTGCTTATGATTATGCAACCAACTGTTGGAGAGTTACTCATACTTCAGCCAACTTCATAAAGGGTGTGTCACGGTTTCGCCATACTTTTGGTTTTCCAATCTGGATTGACGACAAACAAGTACTTTTCTTACTAGATCGTCGTCACGTGAAAAAGGTTCGACATTTGTACGAATATGATTCCGAGATGAACAGATTTAAAATGGCAGCAGTTTTGGACAAAGACGATAGGGTAATTCTTTATCGCATGCCTTCCTTCAGCCCAACATTAGCAAGTGTTCACAAGACACTCTTAGTCACAGTTGACCCGAAACATCTATCAGCTATTACTGCAACCTTAGATGAGCTCAAAAGATTTATTACTGAAGGCACCTTTTAATTTCAGTTCAACTTTGTATTTTATTAGTTATTGCTATCTCCTGAAAGTAAGGACTAGATATTCCAATCAAATTTTAATGTCTTTTTTTCTTTTGCCCTTTAAGCATTTCATACTATCAAGTCAACTGGGCCAATTAGCTATTGATAGAGAAAATATTGCGTGCCTAGATTCTTTTTGGTGTCAATGTTTTCCTTCAGATAAAGGAGTTATAGTATACAACTAATGTTAAATTTAATTCCCAAACACAAATTCATGAAACTACAGTTTCCCATTTCTGATATTGGTATGGATCTGGGGTTAATAATAGATTAAGCAAATAATCCTTCAGACTGAGATACCCCTTCTGTGACTAACTGCAAATAAGATCCAAATAGGCATATAAGCGCTATAAACACACGCAAAAAATGTTGTTAAAGGAATACTGATCCCAAGTAGGCTGCACTTTTACGATACAGAAAAGTTAAAAATAAAAAAAAAAAGTTTACTACCAGAATGGTGTTTTCATTAAGGGTGTAGGCCACTATCACTACTATTTTGGTTTCCCAATCGTACAGCAAACCTGTGATTTCCTTAGTAGATCATTAACTGAAACAGCATAAATATTTGTATGCGTATGATTCTGAGACCAATCGGTATAAAATTACTGCAGCTCTGGACTTAATTAATCATATGCTCTGTTTGTTCGAACCAATGTTAGCCAGTTTCCATAAGATACTCACACAATCATGCAGAATATCTATTAGCTATTACTGCAACGTTAGACGAACGAATTATTACTGAAGGTACTAGTTAGCTTCAGTTCTGAAAGATTTGATGCGGAAGACAAAGAACAATATTGGAGGAAAAACTCTTGCTCTTCTCATTAATTCCACAAGTATTTATAGACAAAGAAGTTAGAGAAACAAGAGAAAACCTAAACCTAATAGGAGAAGAAAACCTAAACCTAATAGGAGAACAAGACCTAAACAAGGAAAATAAATATACAAGGTAATAAGGAAAATATTACACATTCCTAATTAAACTCTAATTCTTTC
>ML379994.1:0-29552 GCA_005239525.1 Nicotiana knightiana | reverse complement strand
AAGTGACTTGGTAACATGCTCGGACGGATGCCCTAATCTTTGATGCCACAAGTCGTAAGTGTCAACCTTCAATGCCTTAACACGTGGAACGGTTCGAAAGTAATAAAGTCCGGCTTCGCGTTCACCCGCTCCAATCAGTATCCCCGAGGTTTGGTCCTGTATAACACACACATTATTAGTGAACTGTACGTAACACTTAGAATGATCAATTAATTGTGATACAGATAACAAATTGCAGTTCAATCCGGGGACATATAGAACATGCTGTAGTAGCATGTTATCATCAAGTTTCACAGATCCTTCCTTTACGGCCATGGTATTGCTTCCGTTAGGTAGCCCCACCGGGCACTGTGGGATGTCTCGAATATTCACCAGTCGCTTCAAGTCACCGGTCATGTGATTCGAAGCTCCGGTGTCGATAATCCACGACCCACATAATTTCTTACCATTCAACGAAGTGGTCGTTGACTTCTCTTGCAACATCCCAGCCAGTATTTGCCACTGTTCCTCGGTCAGCCCGGGTACTCCTGTCACTTTGTTTTCAGAAATTGGCGCTCCATCCGTATCACGATCAGTATGGGCCGCGTTAGCTCGGAGGGTTCCCCGGCCACGACCACTTGGAGGAGCGTTTTGTTTCGGCTGCTGTTGTCCTCGTCCCCGACCACTTGGTTTATTATCGCCCCGTTGATTGAAGTTCCATCCTTCTGGATACCCAATTATTTCATAGCAACGATCAGGATCATGACCTGTCCGACCACAATGTTTGCACTTCATGACCGACCAGCATTGGTCAGAGTTGTGGTTGGATCGGTCACAATGTTTGCACTTTCGATCTCTATTCTCTGACCTGTTCGTCTGCGCAGCGAAAGCCATTATTTCTCCAGGATCTTGCTGTCCTCGGACTCCTCCCTTGGCACGCTCATCTTGGATGAGCTTTTGATACACTTTGTTCAAACTCGGCAACGGGTCTTGTGCCAAGATGAGTGATCGGACAGTCCCATAAGTTCCTTCGTCCAATCCCATAAGGAAGAGATGCACTCTTTCTTCTTCCTTGTGCTTTGCTATGACTTCTCCAAGATTGCACGTGCACTTTCCGCATGCGCAAGTCGGATGTTGCTCGTAGTTTCCGAGCTCATTCCATAAAGTTGTCAATTTTCCATAATAGTTCACGATAGACATACCTTTCTGCTTGCACCCGGACAGTGCAGCTTTCAATTCTTGAATTCTCGGTCCGTTTCCGGTCGAGAAACGCTCTTTTATACTTTCCCACAAATCTCTGGCGAACTCCATATGTGATATGGTAGATCGTAGTGTTGGTTCGATGGAATTTCTGATCCATGATACCAACAAAGAATTGATAGTCCACCAATCCTCTAAGTCTGACGATGTCTCTTTGGGCATCGTAATACTTCCGTCCACGAAGCCAAATTTCTTCCTCGCCCTCAGGGCTGTCCGAACGGATCTAGCCCATTCTTCATAATTATCACCTTTCAATTGAACTTGGGTGATAACTAAACCAGGATTGTCATTGGAAGTGATATCGTATGGTGATATCGTCTTCCTTTGAACTACACCTTCCTTCACAACGGCCTGTGTTTCGTCGGCCATAATTCAAGACAAAAAAACACACTGTTCAAAAAAAGAACAAAGACAAATAATAATATTAGACAATGAAGAGTTCTTCAAAAGACTATGGCTCTGATACCATGAAAGATTTGATGCGGAAGACAAAGAACAATATTGGAGGAAAAACTCTTGCTCTTCTCATTAATTCCACAAGTATTTATAGACAAAGAAGTTAGAGAAATAAGAGAAAACCTAAACCTAATAGGAGAAGAAAACCTAAACCTAATAGGAGACCAAGACCTAAACAAGAAAAATAAATATACAAGGTAATAAGGAAAATATTACACATTCCTAATTAAACTCTAATTCTTTCCTTATCACTAATTCTTTCCTTATCAAGTTAAATTTTGCATTTTACTGGTTGTTGCAAATCCTATCAATTTTAATGCCACCTTTACTATAAGAGGTAAGAAAGGCCGGGAGTGGTGACAGTTTAGGCAGGCATATAAGCACTACAAACACACGCAAAACATTGTTAAATTAATACATATATACCGCAATTAAGCAGCCATTTGCGATGCAGAAAAGTTAAGAAATGAAATAAAGTTAAAGAGTAACTTAGATAATAGTTTACTCACGGCGAACCATCTTGACTCCGCTCATTTTGGTTTGAATTGGAATTTGGGAGTTCAATTATCATAAGCGCACCAAGTGCATGTGATAACTAGAAATTCACAATTAGAAAGAGTCTATAATTTTCCATAAAAAGCATGTGGCTCGACAGTTTCAAGATTTAGGCAGAGTTTTGGTTATGTCTATCTTATCCACCATATATAACAATGAACTTTAATCTGTGTTAATGGATCCAATATATATTAGCCCATACAAATCGGGCAAAATCCTCCCATTTCAAACTATATGGCCATCCGAGTAACTACATGCATGATTTTCGTTTCTACAATTTTCTTTTTATATTATATATTTCCCAAAAAACGGATAACAATTGAATTTATATGTGATTTTAAGGATATGTGGATTAATTCACTACGAATGATAAATAACGTTAGATTAAACAAATAAAGGATGTAATAAATTGCCAAACCAATTAAGACCCGGGCTCAGTAACAGCTTAATGAAATGTCTGCACTATATCTCAGGCTCACAATAATGAAGAACTGATGAATAACAGATAAGATAAGAGTATATTGCCTTGATATGTGTGTTACAATGTGTCTAATGAATAGTCAGGCTCTCCTTTATATAGTAGGGGGATTTACCCTAACTACAATTCCATAAAAGGTAAAAATATTTCGTTTTGCTAATCATTGATTTTCTGCCGATACGTACCTAGATTCACGCCGTGACATCCGGCTGGACACGGATCCGATATCACGGCCCTTTGTTAGTCGTGCTCAATTATCTAGTAATGCTTTTCGAAGAAGTTTTGGGATCCGAATCAGACCTGGGGGATGTGGCCCCAATTCTTCCGTGGGCAGGTGTTTTGCCCGGACCCCGACTCGAGCGGTTCCTCGCCCCGATTCCGATTGTTTATGGTCATGTCTTTGCTCCGTTTACTTCATCGAGAACCGAGGTGTCCAACGGGCTCGATTTCACCCGCATACACCTTTAATTTTAAGTGACAAAATTGGCTCTATATATAGTTTCTTCAGCATCAGCATGAACATGACCACAGTTGTTTTTCTTGGTTTGATGTCCAACAACTATCTTTCTGCGTCGTCGATTTTAGTTACTAGTCATTTTTATGTTTGCTTCCCAAACCCCAAAATGACTAGAACAGTTTATGTTCAGATATTACCAATGATTTAAGCTACATGTTCCCCCAACTGATCTGAAATGTTCGTAAGTCTATTAGATGAAAGAATGGAACTGGAAAAAAAAAACAGAACATAGAAAGAGCTTATTCTAGTTCTAATATAGAACCAGGCAACGTGCAATTAAATTGCTAGTCGTTCAATTTTATTTTAGCGAAACAGTTGCATGCTAAACGCTTCATCTAAATCATTTTACAGCGGTGCATGTTTGATTGGATTGGAGTAGAAAGTAGTGAACATGTGAGAAGATATTAATACAATAGTTTTAAAGATATTTTGACATAAAATATAACAATTAAGTTTTAAATTCACACAATTATATGGATTTGAGTTGAAAATAGATGAAAGTTGTATACTGTTTTGGTGTCATCAGATATTCTTAGACGTTCTAAACTTAAAAAGAATGGAGTACTAATAATAACCCAAAAAAAAAAGTTATATTGTCAAAAAGAATCTCTAAATCCTAAGCAGTCAACACAAGATTATTTTGCTATATCCTTTCTTTCCGACCAAGTGATTTGCTGTTTTATCGTGCTTAAATTGTAATGAAACTCTTGATAAACTACTTTCAATAAAAAAATAAAAAAATAAAAAAAATAAAAAAAAAAGTTGACGTAGTACTACTAGCTCCTAAATCGTTTGCACCCTAGGGTCCACATATTCTGTTCTTTTCTTAAACCCAATGGCCAAATTCCATGAAAAACAACAATTTCGCCTATTCATTAATCCAATAGGATAGGAATTTTTGAATCAGTTCCTTAGAATATTCTCTTTACGATCCCTATCTATAGAATATAAGAAATATCCACCAGCATATTCGCATATCCAAACATAATTGACCATCTCCTTTAATCCAAAACTCGTGACCTACATTGTATTATTATTGCCTCATGTTTTTACTGTCTACGTTTAATCTTTAAATACCCCACAGAATCCTATTCCATTATCGTTCTCATGCATTTTTCATGAATGTTTCAGCTTGGCCTATAGAACAATAATTAATCTTGTGCTGTAATTGAAATAAGAGCCATATGGCTAGTTTTTGTAAGAAATCTATGGCTCTGTTCCTTTTGGTAGCTATTAGTTTTTTTATTTCTTGTTCTAATGCAACTGGGCTTAAGAAATTTGATCACCCGACTAAAGGTAATGGCAATCTTAGATTCTTGGTTATTGGTGACTGGGGACGTAAAGGTGGTTATAATCAATCTGCTGTTGCTCTCCAGGTAAATTTCTTTAGCAAATATTTGTACCTTTTTCCTTGTATTTGATTTATATCTTCTTCTTTTTTTGCTTTTGGAATTTTGGATTGATTATAATGTGTATAATTTGGATGCAGATGGGAAGAATAGGAGAGAAACTAGACATAGATTTTGTAGTTTCAACAGGTGACAATTTTTATGATAATGGGCTAACAGGGGAAGATGATCCAAATTTTCTAGTGTCTTTTACCAATGTTTATACAGCAAAGAGCTTGCAAAAACAATGGTATTCAGGTGAGTTTACAAGTAAAAACTACGTACTAATAAAAAATGCTGTGTTTTTTATGATTTGTAATTCTGAAATATTATTGTTGATTTGCAGTATTAGGTAACCATGATTACAGGGGAGATGCAGTAGCGCAACTTAGTCCTTACCTTAGAAAAATTGACAGTAGATGGATTTGTTTACGATCTTTCATAATCAATGCAGGTAAGAAAAAAAGGCCCTCATTTTACTTTTTCCTGAATCTGAAATTTTGTTATTGGTTAAAACTTTAATTATCTTGATTTTAATATTTTAAATCTTCTTTTTTACTTTTTACAGAAATTGCTGAAATATTCTTGGTGGATACAACTCCATTCGTGAAAGAGTATTTTGTGGAAACAGAACATACATATGATTGGCGCAATGTGATGCCTCAAAAAACATATACAGAAAACGTATTAAAAGTAAGTTGAAATGATTAAAAAAAAATAGATTTTAGGGAGATAATTTTATGATTTTTATTGAATTGTTTATATATGTTGCAGGATCTTGAGAATGCGTTAAGTGAATCAACAGCAAAATGGAAAATAGTAGTGGGACATCATGCCATTAGAAGTGTAGGACATCATGGTGATACTAATGAACTTGTGGACCGTCTTCTTCCTATCCTTAGGGTAACTTGGTTTTTCTCTGTCCAATATTTGAAATTTTACATCTCATAATTAATTTAGGAAATTTTCACTAGAATTTAACCTTTTTTTTTATTGGGTTATGAAATTCCAGGCATATGATGTAGATCTATACATGAATGGTCACGACCATTGCCTTGAGCACATAAGCGATAGCGAAAGGTAAAGTTAATTAAGAGTTCGGATAATTAAAATGTACATTTGTTTTGGTAATTATGAAGTACTACTATTTAATTTTCTATTATTCTAATCCAATTTTGGTTTAATTGCAGCCCGATCCAATTTTTAACGAGTGGAGCAGGATCAAAGGCATGGAGAGGAGATGTGAAATCCCTGAACAGAGAAGGAATGAATTTCTTCTATGATGGACAAGGTTTCATGTCTGTCCAAGTGACACCAACTCATGTAGAGATCGAGTTCTATGATGTTTTTGGCAACGTTCTACATCAATGGAGTAGGTCTAAGCAACTGCTTCACACAGCTATTTAGATTGTGCGTTTTTTACGTATATATTCAGAGACACATAGGATACTTTACAATAGATTATTCGAGTTTTACGCATGTGGATGAAGTGTTGATTCGTTCAATACTTGATTGGGAATGAATGATAAAAATAGCACGTGGTATCCACGGAAAACTATGAGAATTTAGTAGCTGTAAATAGTGAAAAGATAGATATGGAGGAAATTGGCAATGCAGCAGAGCCATTTGATTTTTTCGCCCTATTTTCTCCTACAATAAAGGTAGTCTATTTGATGATGTAAAGGTTTATTGCAGCTCAAAAGTGGTAGTAAGTTGTTACTATTCTTAATTTACAATGAAACAAACCAGGAAAGAAATGTGTTTGAAGAAAATTTGATCATAAATTAAGATCCTTCAAGGTACATCCTCTCACGGAGAGATGAGTAGTAATTGAACCTAAAAAAAATGAGATAGAGAAGAATGAAAAGTAAAAGCATACGTTGCATATTTGTGGATTTGGTTTTGATTTACTTCTGGCAGAAATTTTCGAAATTTATGTGTGTTAAGGTTAACTTATAGAAAAAAATTGGAATATTTACACAAATAACCGGTCATATTAATTATTTACTTTTTCTAGCCATTTATATAGATTATACATAACTAAACACATATAATACATAAATTATGCATATACAGCTGGTGGATATCTAATATATGTATAATTTATGTAATATATGTGTATAATTGTGTATAATCGATTATATTTATATAAGAAAAAAAGTAAATAAGGAATTATATGGCCGGCTATTTATGTAAAAATCTTTTTTTGAAGAATTAAAAAAATGGTTATATTTGTGCTAGTTTGTAAAAAACTACAATAGGTTGTTTTAGGTTTTGAAAAATATTTTAATTTAGTTTTCAAAATTAAAATCTACATGCCATTGTTTTTCACTTTTTCAAAGGAAGATAGATATTGTTGAACTAGTATTTGCTGCATGTTAATCTCCAAACTTCATCAAATCCTTTGGGCCTTGGACTCTGAAAGTTGTTTTGGATTATATGTTATAGGGCGAAGTGCAGAAATAGCTACTTTTAAGCCCATTATTTAAAATATATTCATAATATATTATTTATTTAAAAATTAGCTAATATATCTAAATTTTAGACTAACTATTCTGAATTTCAAACAGCATGCTTAAAAGTGGTTGTCTAGTGTCATTTCCACTACGTTGTGTCCACTCCCTTGGGCTTTAGACTCGAAGGTACTGGCAATCCATAATCCACAATAAGACCCTGGGCCTTTTTTTCCACTTGGTGTTCCTCAAGCCTAATGATTACTTTAGGCTGTGTAGCTACTGAAATCGAAAGGGATTGTTACACAAATAACTGTCCAGATTCAATGTCTACTTTTTCTAACCTATTTACATAGATTATATATTGATTATATATAATTATATATATATTATATATAAATTATACATCTGGCGGCTATTTATAGTTTAAGAGATTAGGTGAGCGACTATTTGGATTGATTCTTCAAATCGGAAACGGAACTGTTGGTCCGTTAGGGTTACTATTAAAATAATATATCAGCAAATTAACTTGCAAGAAAAGAAAATCTACTTATGTTGAAATAAATCCACTACTACATGGATACCTAAAAACAGTAGATGTGATTACTTTGTTTGCAAGAAAATACATAATCTTTATGGAAAGAGACCAATTAATTGAACCCAATACAACCTAATGCAAGTGTATCATTATAATATGAGTCTATAAAACACTTACTATAGTTTAACAAGTTAGCAATCACTTATCCTTTTCAATTAAATTGTTGGCATATTTTTAATCACCAAACTCAATACGCTTTTCTGTTCAAGTTTAGGAGCGAGTTATTTCAAAAGTGACAGTTTAAGGTGTCAAATGGATGAGTCAGTTAATTTTGACCGACAAAAAAGATTTAATTGAACTGAAACTAATACTGACCATTCAAAGTTTTCCCGCGAGGCCGCGACCAAATAAATTAGATCAACATTGATCATATTCCAATGAACCGGTGCTCCAAGTCAAAATTGACAGCACCATAAAAACCATGTGACCGGTAGTCCAAGTCACTTTCTCCTTCAGGTGAAACATCGTGGTCAGTAAATGGCACGTGTCATGATAAATTTTACTGCTCTGACTTTGTCAAAACTTTTACCTTAATAAAGGAAATCATATCGCCGCATAGAACACATGTGCTTAGGTGACACGTGGTAGCATCATTGACCGCTAGTCTGTAGCGTAATTCTCTGAGCCTTTATTTATTCATGATTTATCGGAAGCTTAAGGGGAGGGTGGTGGCTGCTAACCTTTGCCGAGACCGAAGGAAAAAACCTTTACGCATCCCCCTTCAGCCTTCCAACTTCTTCTCTTCTCAAACTCTCTGCCCCATTTCCTTATCTAACTTTTTTTAAATCTTATCAAAATTTCCGTATTCAACTTTGCTTTCCAGAATAATTAACCAGAATCTTATCTAAATTTTTGCTAGCAGCGAATTCGAAATTTTGTTCATCCAAATTTTCCATTTTATGATTTGCTTGACAAGTCATAAGTTGTGCATACCTCCACGAATTGAATCACACTTCGGACGATATATTAACACAAAACGAAATTTGAGATTAATTAATTCTGGGAATTTTCACAAATATTTATCCGAGTTGAAATCGTTGACGACGTTTGGGATAAGAAGAAGGACATCAACAACAATGGCGGTCGAAATTGCGAAAGCAAACGAGGCGACTTTAATATTGACGTCGGGTGCAAGCGGAAGAATCAGCGCGCTATTTTCTTTGCGCGTATTGAGAAGTTTGTTCCTTTTGATAAATGCTTTCGTGCTTCTATTGTTGTTGCCATTTCGTGGACGGAGGAGGATGACGTCGCCGGTGGCATCGGGGTCGCAGGAGAAGGCCGGGAAGGAGGAAAAGGCGGTGGCGTCGGAAAGGAAGGGTCCGGTAGTTCGAGTGCCGTCGAAAATGGTGCCGCGGAAGAGCGCGGTGGAGCAGGAGGTGGCGGCGAGACGATCGTTGGCGATAAGGAGAGTGCTTCAGGAAGATGATAAAGAGACGCTGAGGGAATTTTCGCTCTTTGTTACTTCCAGAGGAGACACCATGTTCACGCAATCATGGACACCTGTTTCCATCAAACTCAGGTAATTAATTGATTACTTCTATCGCAAAACGAAAGCCCTTATTTTAACTTTTAAATTATATTAAAGTGAGAAAATTTGATTTACTATATTACTAATGTGTATTTCTTAAAAATCCTAATCCTAACATTACGCAATTGATAGTAGTAATGCAAAGCCTCTATCTTTTTGGCATTGATTACCTGTAATCACTATTATTCTCAGCGTCTTTTTTGTTTAATTAATGTGGTGAGTATATTATTCAAAATTCACAAGGACCCCTTTCTAGGTGTTTCTGGAAGGTCCTAGGATATTTGAATAAAGGGAAGTTTTCACTTTCAGTCCTTCAAATATCTATAAATGCTAACTTTCTCCACATTTTTTTAAATATATATTTGAGCTAAAATAGCTCCTGTTTTTCACTTTCAGTCCTTCAACTCATTTAAATGTCTATTTTTAATCCCCTTTGTTTCTGAATCTTAACAAATTTAATGAATTATATACCATAACATCATGTGATTATGTTAAGTTTGTATTTTATTCATATTTGAGAGTAATATAATTCTAAAATTTGTCGGAATATAACATATTTCCTAGATGAAGGGATAATAATACACAATTATAATAAATCGAAGGTCAAATGCTCCCTTCGTCATATATTACAAGGATTAAAATTAAAATTTATTAATAACTGAGGGACGTAAAGTGCAATTGTGAGCTTCTTGCTTTCCACATTACTATTGGATAGGATTACAAACTAGTGCACTGTTAACTTTGAAATATGAGTTGCATGGCGATTTCTGCTATTGCTTAGGGAACGCAAATATTTGTATTGTGATATTTAATTACTACTAGAATGGAATTTTGTTCTGCTTAAATTTCCACCATACAGCAGAGCTTAGAGTATTTTTCAGAGAATTGTTCTTCTTGTTTTTATCGTGTTCTGAGTGGGACTGCACAGTGACGTGTAATAATGACAAGGGTATTTCTTTTGTCTTGATTCGCTAAGTTGATATTAGCCATCATTCCGTTTGTGCGGTGCCTGTAATTATTCTGAATGCAAAATTGAATGGTCTGCTTTTATCGCCTTAATATATGGTGTATGTTCTTTTTGCTTTCAGAAAATTTTGGTTCTCCACAAATTTTTTATATATATATTTGAGTTAAAAAAGCTCCTGTTTTTAACGTTTTAAAAATAATATCCCTAGTAGTTGAATGACTTTGTTCCATTTGAAATTCTTCTATGACTACATTTTTGCTAGTGTCTTTGAAAATTTGGATGAAAGTGATATGTGATGGGTGTGTTATAAGTGCTTAAAAGGAATATTGCAGCTTCTTCTAAATATTGACAGTTGGTCCCTACGGTGGACCGCTTCCCAAGAATCCCAACACCCAATAAGTCACAAATGATATTTTCTGATTAGTCTGTGTGGTAGCCATGGGTATATTTATAATGGGAGCTCCAGCTTTTTCTTCGCATGAGTTGCCATAACGTGGCAGCTCTTTTCAAAATATCACACAAGTCCAATTGCCTCATCACAATGTAACTAGATGACTTTTTAAGAAAATGAACTAAAGAGACTTCCGGTGACTAGTATTTTTGCTCGTGTTTTTAACTATTGGTGTATTGGACACAAACATGAATACAAAATCCTGTTCTAATTAAAAGGTAATTAAGGGTGATAGTAACAAACTGAGTGCATTTAACTATTTTGCGTTCCCAATAGTAAACCTCTGCAGTCATTTTATACCACGTGATTGACTGAACACGAAATGCAAGAAATAAGAAAATTTTTAGAACTTGTAGACCTAAAATAGGAATGTCATTACGTGTAAAATGGAAATTAAAAGCTAAAAACAAATAAAATAAAACAAATGGAGTAATTGCTTAGTTCAGCTTCTCTTGCTGTTGGTACGCTGTAAATTACATTGTGTTCCTTCTATTTATGAGATTAATATCTGAGAACAAACGAACCGATAATTTGTAGTTGACACTTGACAGTCCTCTTTCCACATTTTTTATCCTTTGGACATGTCTTTTATTAGTTAATACTGTCAACATTTCTTACACATGTAAGACCAATCTTATTATGGGTACTTGTGTAAATACATAGTACATATTTGACATCCTCTTAGTACTCGGTGCAAAATTAGCTTTAATGATGACCCACTCCAATTCCCTTCTGCATTAACAAGTTCTTCTAAGAGTTTTCCTTTTCTTAGTAGATAGAGGGCCATATAAAAGCATTTGATTATCTATGTTGCACGTTTTGCTCCACTCAAGTTTTCTGTTGAAATAAAGTTTTATGATGTTATTTGTCTTGGTGCAGGGGTTTGGTTTTCTTGTTGCATGGCCTCAATGAACACAGGTTTACATTTGTCTTGCAAGGGTATCGTGATTTTTAATTTCGATTCAATTGTTCATTATTTCTTAAGGACTCTGCATTCTTCATTTTGCACCAGTGGCCGGTATAATGATTTCGCCAAGAAGCTAAATGCAAATGGCTATAAAGTTTATGGAATGGACTGGATTGGTAAGTTCTGTGATTGCGAAACGAATTACAATTATACAGCGCTTGCTTAAATAATTTATATATATTCCCTGTTGTTCATTCATTCTGGCATCTTAGTTCTGTTTATTTATTTTACTTCTTTGGTGACTTTGAGAAAATTGACTCTCAAAGTATAGTTGATTGATGCCCTCTATCTCAAAGACGTGTTTTATTTTTCTGTTCTCCTGTTTCTTTCATTATGCATGTTGAGTGGACTATGTCAGTATTGTTCATTAAGACACCCGAGGCTTATCTTTAAATTCCTCATCTTTCCTCTATTTAGGAATAGTGGTTTTTTTCTTAGTCCAGTTTCGATCCCTGCCTGGAATCTGGCTCTCTTTTTTCTTTGTCTTTTTTTTTTTTGTTTTCATCTCAATTTATCCGAATCCTAGTCTTTATTGCTGTTCAATCCCTTAAGATTTTGTCCTCTTTAGTTACGTGTGACTCTGCCAACCTTCAATCACCAAATTTTATAGTAAATGATTACCTTGTTAGCTTTGCAGTGTATTGATTATTCCAGCCTTACTTTTCCTCTAATAATCGAATGCTCTAAAAACTACATTAATCTTCTCCGCTTGCTTGCTCTTCGATCTGATCAGTTGTTTCTAATGTAAAAAAATCAAGACATCTTATACTTTCATGTCTTTCGCTAGGATAGAACCTAGTTATAGTGTGACGAACCACTTACTAGTAACCTAAAGAAGTGTCTTCTTGCTCCATTAAGCTTCTAGCTGTAGCTTCTTTTATCGAAGTATTAAAGAAGCAAGTAAAGCAGAAAACAGGAAATGAAAATGTGCCATTTCCCCACTTTGCAGTGTGGGTTGCGGGGGAAGGTGAAAGGTTAAAGGAAAATAATCTGATGATGCTCCGCTTTTTATCTAATAAAAGCTTCAGCACCAGCAGGTTATCCAAGAATTATCTTTAGAAGTCACTCATCAGCTGGCTGGCTATGAACTGTTCGACTGCACACTGATACTTATGCGATAATTACGAACTCATTGGTTCTTCACATAACAGAGATGTGAAAAATACATGGTTATCTGGGTGTGTGGGAGTAAATCATAAAATACCACACTACTCAATAAATAGTTTTCTTGTCTCTTCTCGATGATATAAGACCTAAATTTTAGGTGGTTCATCTATCGATTTTAAACCTGAATGTCATTTTCTTCCCTTTCTCAATCTTTAAATTCTGATATTCATCTGTTGATGATCTATAGAGGAGGAAAACAATTTATTGTTTAGTTGCTGTTATTATAGTTGAGAAGTCAGTCTTCAACTATGCATCTATGTCGCATGTTGCAGGGGTTGGATTTCCTCCAATCAGGGTGCCTTTGGTGCGAAAAAGTAACATGTGAAGCTCCATCTCATAAGTAAGCTATTAAATTGAATCTTTGTATCTGCCTCTATGCATGAAGGGGTAATGGAGGGAAGAGAAGGTGCTTACAACTCCATTTTAAAGACATTTTACTGGAAAGAAAATCCTAATATACTATCACGCATTAACAAGGGCCATGTCTCAGAAAGTAATGTTCAATCTGACTCTAGCTGTTGTCTTGAAACCTTGAATTTGTCTGAATCACCCCTTTCTCTCATTGTAGGCCTTGACCTTTTCTGCTATTTATTGCTTATTAACTGTTTGTGTTTAACTTTTTCACTTGAATGCATTTGGTAGTGTATAAATAGTTCTGTACCAATTAAGGGTGTTTCTGAATCCTTTGAAAATCTTCTTTCTAAATTTTCAAGCTTCTTCCTCCGGCAGGACATGGTGGAAGTGATGGACTGCACGCATATGTCCCTTCTCTTGATGATGCTGTCAATGACATGGTACGATTATTTTACTTTTTCATGCATAGCGTAACGAAGCTGAAATGTGAAACATTTGAGTTTGTCTTATTTACAACCTTTTTTCCACTTGGTGCAGAAACACTTCCTCTCGAAGGTTTTAGCTGATAATCCTGGTCTTCCGTGTTTTTGCTTTGGACATTCGACTGGTGCAGCCATAGTCCTTAAGGTAAATGAGACTGATGGTTTTCTGCTCAATTATCTCTTGGATTGGTAATGAAGACTCATTACCGTTGCTGACTCTGTCCTTCATTTATACTTGTAGGCAGCACTAGATCCAAAGGTAGAATCTAGGATTGCTGGTGTTGTATTGACTTCACCGGCTGTAGGAGTTCAACCAGCTCATCCAATTTTCACAGTAAGTGTTCGTTTGAAAATCAAATTCCTGCTTTTATCTTTCATTGAACATGAAATAACATAGATGTGATTATTTTTTGTGGAGCCTTAACGGTTATGGGGTTTTGATTCTTAATTTATAGGTACTTGCTCCAATAGTCTCATTCTTAATGCCAAGATACCAGTTCAGTGCAGCAAACAAAAGGGGTGCAGTCGTGTCTAGGGATCCGGCAGCATTATTGGCCAAGTATTCGGATCCACTAGTATTCACTGGATCCATTAGGGTACGAACAGGTTATGAGATCCTTCGGATAACTGCCTACTTGCAACAGAATCTGAGCAAGTTGACAGTACCATTCCTAGTTCTTCATGGCTCTGATGATGTGGTCACTGACCCGGAAGGCTCTAAGAAACTCTACGAAGAGGCTTCTTCAACTGATAAAAGTATCAAACTGTATCAAGGGTTGCTGCATGACCTGCTTTTCGAGCCGGAAAGAGAAGAAGTAATGAAGGACGTAATTGACTGGTTGAACCAAAGATTGCTGAATTATTAAGGACTAATAGTTTGGTCAGAAGGGATTAGAAGTGGAGAGAGGAAGAGAATTGAACTTTGCTTAATTAGTTTTAAGCACATTAAAACTTGGTTGAAGCCTGCATTCTTAGATGTTATGTAAACTAATCTATACTCAGTTTCTCGATTTTCTTGGAAAGGAGTACTCGAAGGGAACGCGTTTTGCTATATGGACTTTTGTGTATGAGAAATCATTTAGCTCCGTTTTGTTTGGGGTAACCGTTTTTGTGAAAGGTAAATAGGTGGTTTATTAATTTATTTTTATCATGCTTTGATCACCTAGAGCTTTTATAACTACAATGACTCCTGAGATAAACACAAATTGTTGAAGGAATTGATTGTCATAGTAAAACAACCAACCAAAAGGGTTTTCTTTCGTTTCTTGACCTGTGTTTAGTAGTTTATACGTTCTATTTTATGTTATCTTAACACCAAGACAGCTGTGTAAAGAGAAATAAAAATATGTGATAGTGTTCCTTATTCTGTTTGGGAAATATATTAAGAAGACTCCAGGCTGTGTAATAGTGACTAATTCCCAGGCTGAAGTGGTACATATAGTATTTAATTTGATTCAACGTGTGGCTCGTGTCCGTAGTTTACTTCCTGTTAGTTCAAGAGTAACTTTTTAAGTGTTCAATATAATGTTCTGGCTTAAGAAAAGCATGATCTTTATATGCCATGACTTAATTGTTTTTTCGTTCTAGCACTTTCTTTTTGTTACTGATACAACTGCGACTTTACTTTTTGGGGATTGGGAAGTCCTAAGTTGTACTCTTTCTGTTTCAATTTAGATGATATAGTTTGACTTGACACAATATTTAAGAGAGAAAAAAAGACTTTTAAAATATGTGATCTTAAAAATTTATGTGGCATGCCTCAAATGCTAGGCTTTGTATTTATCCTTTTCCTCTTTTTTTGCCTATTTTTTTACTTTTTCCTTATTTATGCTATTGTAAAAATTAAAGTCTAATAACTATTACTCAACCGTTTCATAAATTGCAAGGACTGATTCATCTACTAATCTAATACTATTTATTGTTACGGAAAATATATTTGGCCAAACTTGTTTTGGCCAAAACGTCCCAACTGGAGTATTATGGTAACTTTGTACGGTTTTTAAGGGCATAATTGATATTTAGGCACTTTCGTTTTCCAGATATACCCTTTAGTATTTCTTATTCTTTTCCCTCTAATTCTCTCTCATTAATTTAATGATCTTACCTTCCCCATGCTTCTTTCACATTTTCACATGCATGCTACACTATTTTTGATAAAGCAATTTATACTCATATACATGTATTATACCATTTAAATAAAATACACTAAAATACACGCATAGTATACTAAAAAAATACGATTAAATTATTGTATTTCAATTTCTATATTACTGTATCACTAAACTAAAAAAATACTATATACTTTCTAACCCTAACACTTAAATATAGAGTGTTTCAACCAAGAAGCTTTTACAGCCCCCATTGACATTTCTATCTTTAATTTGTTTTCTCCTTCTTCATCTCTTATCTTTTCTTATTGTTAGATTAAGGAATGGACCACTGGAAGAGGAATAATGCTTCAAAGGTTTATGTAGTGTTTCGCGGTAAGAGGCCTGGATTGTACAACTCTTGGCATCAGTGTGCTCCTATGGTTATTGGTGTCAAGGGCAGCATCTCCAAGGCCTTCAAAACGTATGATGAAGCCATAGCAGCGTTCAAAGAGTTTAGAAATGGATCTCAAGCTGATAATAATATATCGGCATCGTCGAAGGTATATGTTGTATTTCGTGGTAAAAAATCCGGATTATACAACTCTTGGTGTGAGTGAGCTTCTATGGTTATAGGTTTCAAAGGAAGCATCTTCAAGTCTTACAAATCTTATGATGAAGCAGTAACAACATTCAATGAGTTCCAAAAAGAAAATGTTGCCAGTGAAGAACAATCCTCAAGTTCTTTTGTTGATGAAAGTGATGTTGGGATTGAAGGTGACAGTAGAGAAAGTGCTATGTCATCTGTGTTGTTAGCTGGAATGTTTGTAGGGATGAAGATTTCAAAATTGTTCATTTGATTGTTCATTTTTTTTTTAAAAAGTATTATGAATTGAACTGAAGTTTTAATTTGTTAAGGTGTTGTCATTTTGCAATTGTTTTAATCCGTACTACTTTGATTCATAAGTAATCAATTATATATCTTCAAGTACTCATCAAATATTTTTTTTAAAGTATTATGAATTGAACGTAAGTGTTAATTTGTCAAAGTGTTATCATTTTACACCTGTTTAATTTGTACTACTTTGATTCATAAGTAATCAATTATATATTCAAGTACTCATAAAATATCTTCATAAGTTCAGTATTGCATCTTCAACTACTCAACTATCTTCATTTTTATTGTCAATACATTTTTCTATTGTCCAAGGTTGGTGTCATAAGTTCAATGTGTTATATTAATTCTGGAAAAAAAATTGACCAATTTTAACGGACTTAAATTAATCTTTACAAATGTTACGTTCTTTTCACTAGGCATAAAACGAACAGTTGAAATAGTGAAGACAATANGGGGGGGGGGGGGGGGGTAGATAAACTTGAAACTAACAAAACACACACACCCACTACTCGATATTCTGGTTAATTGAAAGAGATTTGGAGGTCTTGGAGACGGATTCAATATCGCTAGTGATGACAATGACTGAATTGCTTTTGGCACCATTCTGGACTGAGTGTACGGGCATATCGTCAAGCATAGCATAGAGAGAAGTAAGAGGATGCTCTTCCAACATCACATATTTCAAGTAGTCAACACTTGAATCACGTACAACCCTCTCGATCAGTTCATTGACCTCACGCTTCTTAGTGAAGTAATGCTTCAGATCTTGGTAGAGAATATTGTGACTGACTGGCGAACCATGTAGTGGTTGTTCTACTGCTTTCTTTGTGGGAGTCATGTCCATAGTTATGCTTAGTTGTAGTAGAAGTTTAAGTTTGATTGAGCTTTGTAGGTCTGCCATATTTCCAAAATATATAGGGAGAATTATATAGACTTAATCTATTTGTAGAGACCCTATGCAACCATTACAGTTCCCAGTGCGGATATAACACAACATGGAAGCCCCTTCCACTCCTTTATGCATCCATTACACTTTCCAGTAGCCTCTTGCACTATTTGATGCAACCATTACACTTCCCCTAGTAGTCGATTTCACTCCTCAATGCACCATTAAACTCCTCCGTGCAACCATTACTCTCCTCTATGACTACAATTAATTATAGGAACTTGTCTTTATCCATCCGCTTATACACATTTCGGTTTTTATTTTTTTTATTTTTAAAAAAAATTCTGCCATATAGTGGCATGCAATTCACAAATGTTGGATTTTTTTTCACTTCTTCCATATAGTATTCTTGATCTTATAAGTCTAGATTAATCCATGTAAAATTATTATATCCTTGTTTAGGTTTAGGTTTAGGTGTAGGTTTGTTTAGGTTTAGGGTTTAGGGTTAGGGTATAGGTTTAGGTTTAGTCATATTAAAATAAATAAATATAACAATAATAAATGGAAAAAGACAAACAATATTATGAAGATAGTGACTGACTTAATTAAAAAAAACTAAAGATGAGAAATTATCAAGCTAAGCATTAGTTAATCCTAGCTCTTGAACAGAGAAGATCACATCCCCTGATGTAGCCTGAACTAGTTCAAAGAGAACAACATTCCCTTTCTTAATATTATTGTCGACAATAAATTGTTTCCACCCATTGACGAGTCTTCTCCGAATACCACTTGTGAGAGTCACATGCCACTCCTTCCCATTACATCGAAGAGTTGTGTTAACCGAAATAGGAGGAAGATAGCCACATATACTCTTTGGAAGAAACTGCAAGAACATAGTGTAAAGACAATGTTTAAGGTTCATTGCTAGTTGGGATAATAAACAGTTAACAAATCATGAAAATTTAACAAAAATAAAATTACCAGATAATCATGCCTAATATACGATCTGGGCACTCTCATCCGAAACCATGGATAGAATTCTTCTTCGATCCATCTGTCCACATTCATGTTTAAAGTATTTATTTTGCTTAGAGAGTTGGAGATATGTTGTTCTTGTGCTTAAGAGATATATAAAGAGTAAAAACTTTCAATTTTCCTCCAAACGATGTATTTTTACTTTTCACTTTGTTTCCCTCCGAAAATTGTATTTAACATTTGACTCCAAAGATGCTATCTTGTTTGCCCTCCTAATAAAAAAGCTAAAATACAAAAATATGATTTTCCTTTTATTATCATGATTTTCCTTTATTATAATTAAGATTAACCAAAAATATATATATAATTATATATTTACTATTATATAAATAAGATCATACGTATGACCTTAACGTATGAAACTATATAAACGGTTATTATATTACTATGAATCGCAACGATCGATGTAATTATCATAGGTCATATGACTACTACAACCTTAATTGGTGGAATTACTTAGTTGCCATTGGCCAATACATATGACCTTAATGTACGAAATTATATAAACGACTATTATATTTCGTCGCTTGTGTTCTTACTTAAACATCTCCATTTATTTTTTTTATTTATTCTTAGGTGGATAGTAGTGGGGTACCTTTGGCTCTGGATAATATTGACTTGGAAGAAAGGTTTGGAGATACAACATTCAACAACCTTAGAGTCATTGTGATTAGGAGTATCCGATGGATAAATCCTCACATACAACTGCTCAAGCTTCTTTTGGCTAAGTCTCCGGCTCTTCAAAGAATCAAAATTGAGGCATTAACCTATGAAGATAGTGAAAGTATCAAAGCGCTAACTGATCGGCCAGGATTTCAGTGTGCATCACCTGAAGCAAAAATTATTTTAAAAATTCAAATTAGGTAGTACTGGTATATTTATGTAAGCTGAATGTATAAAGGGTCTAGGAGTCATTTTGTCCATAGGCTCCAATATTTTTTGGAAGAATGGTCAGGTATACCATTCTTATGTTGTATTCTGCTGTAACATAGAGGTCTTGGCCTAGTCCCCCCCTTTTTTTTACATGAAATACAACACCTACATTGCCTATGCAGTGTAGAGATTACCAAAAAAAAGAGAGGTTGTACTGGTATATGCCGTGTGTTAATTTTGTGTTAAACACTATTGTCTTAACTTTCTGTTAATATTATGTTAACTACTATTACGACCCGCGCGATGCGCGGACTTTACTAAAGAATGTTAAAAGTATAATCTAATTTGTTTGAGCATGTTAGATTATTGTTTTAACTAAATCATAATTATCGTCTCACCTATCCAATAATAAAAGTTCAATGTAATTAAATTAAATGAATCATATAATTATCGAATAACTTTTGAATGATACTCAAATATCGTAATTATATTGGTTGTGCTACAAATAATATAAAAATTAACATGGTCCAAAACGAATAAGCTAATATATATTGTCTTAAAATTTCCTAGTGACTTTCTCGATCTTCAAGATTAAAAATTAAATTTTCTCTCTATATTATTTTTAACATAATATCTAATAATAATATCAATCATTACTAAAATTATCTATATTATAAATTTGTTATATTTCTAAAATTTTAATGAGTTGCTTGAAATTTCTTAATTTAAACTTTTGTCATTCTAATATAAAAAGATTTCTCATCTCAAATTCAATGTAATCCACCACTTTATTTTAAGCTGATTGTTAATATCATGTCAAAATGTGATTTAGTTTATTTGAGCACATTAAATCATATTGGTTTTGTAAAATCCTAACTATCAGCTTATTTGCTAATTCAACCTATGAGACTCTTTCATAGCTACTTAATATATATGATTAAATTATTTTGATTGATTACCACAATTACTTAAGAAATTATGGTCTCTTAAATTACACTATAAATATACCACTATTATGTTGATTTACGTATATGATAAATTACATTCAATATTTCATTTTTATTTGTATTTGTAATCCTCTAGCAACTCTTTTGGGAGATATAGTTGAATGTAATCTTCATCTTAGAAGTGAAAGATCCAAACATCATATATTATAGTAGAAATGAACGTACGAAAAGAGGTGGATAAAGATAATTTTATAATATTTATATTTTAAAATAATTAGTAAACAACACATAAATAAATAACACTCAAGAAAATTATTGATAAATTTAAACAATTGAAGAATTTTTAACAGTATAATATAAGTATAAAAATATATATTTCCAGAATAAGAAAATAAAGAGAAGTAGTGTTGTAATTGTTAATAAATGCTAGAAGAAAATATATACGTATTTTCTCTAAGGGTTGTGATTGTTAATAAATGCTATGAAGGAAAAACTGTCACAATATGTCCATTTTCGATCCCCTCCTCTTCTTAACTGAATTCCTTTTACATACTAACTGTTACAACTGTCACAATATTAAAACTAACTGAATTACTTTTGCATATTAAAGTAAAATAACATACAGTCCTTTTTTACTAAAAAGAACTTGAACAGTCATGAGCTTTGGTTGTTTTAAGGTAGCTAATTCTTTTACAAATACAAAAATCATAGATTTAATGGAAGAAAATTGAAAAATAAAAAAATAATCATTATCGTATATAAATTAAAAGTATAGATTAGACAAATAGATATTTTCAATGCAACTAAGCACACTGTTTTTCAGTTAGTATAAAAAAAGTATAAAAACTTTATGATAATCATCGTGTAAGGAATAAATTAGTTTTCTATTCTATTGGACAAAAAAATTAAATTTTAATTTTAATTTATCAAGATTCTAATTTTAATTTAATTTTACTTTTTTGTCATCAATCAATATTATATATATGGTCAAATGTGGACTACATATGCAAAATATAGATATTAAGTAGGTTCCAAAATTTCCTTTTATTAAACTTTATGGTCACATTCACACATACAAAAAACTTTTAATACCCTCTCACACACACAAAATATCATAGATTGGTTGTTTTTGTGTATATATACGTTTATATACACATTCACACACACACAAAACGTTTTACTACCCTCACTCTTACACAAATCCTAGAAACAAACCATGGACCCCTCTCCCAGCGCTGCCAAACGATCCCCATCCGACTACTCTTCCAGTGATAACGACGAAGGGATAAATCCAAACTTTGAAGTACTTATGAAAGATTCATACATCAAGAAAGATTATATGGTAAGTGAGATTTTTTTATAAAATTTGTTTTCAAATACAATCTGCTTTTCGATCCAAAAATACAAACGTTGGTTTTGTTTTTCGAAAATAGCTTTGGAAAAGAAGCAGAAACTGATTTGGTTGTATTAAAATCTCAAACATTTTTTTTTTCTTTTTATTTGCAGTATATTCCAAAACGAATATGCAAATACATTCATGAATCACTGGATGGCGTTGTTATTCAATATGACGGCATATAGTTTTTTATGAAAATTAACATTGGTAAACGACAATGGCTGAAAGAGGTCTGGAAAAATTTTGTGTTGATTAATGATATTAGGCGAGGTTGTATTGTTAAATTTGAATTGGTTGAAACTGAAGAACTGTATGTTGTCTTCAAAGTGCAAGTGAAAGGGCAAGGAACTCTAGAAGATCCGGTTGAAATTAACTAGTTTGTAGGTTATATTTTCATGTTTGTGTTATTTTTTCGCTTTTATTATTTTTTATTTAATTTTCATCCAGTAATGTGTACGTTTTGTGTAAGTTTTGTTTGAAATTAACTAATGTGTATGTTTTGTTTATAAATATTAATTTTCTATTTGTTATAAAAAAACAATTTGTACCGTTTCAGTATAGTAATATGGTTGGAATATAATATTCATGCAAATACAAACCCTAACTATATAGTGTGAATGTTAATAGTGTTTCATTCAAAAGTTGGTATGTTAATAGTGTTAGTAATTATATTGTATTTAATATGTACATTGAATTTCACATCAATAAATACAATTCAACCCCCACCATTAATTCAACTACCACCATTAATTCGATAATTCAAACAAAAATATATATTTGTGGCAAAAAATAGGTGTTTTTCACTGACAGGAGGGTGTTTGAAATAATTTTTTTGGACTCGCTCGGCCCCTATATATATGGTCACATACTCAAACCATAAAGACCTAAAACACAGTCACATACTCAAACACTAAAAGACCTAAAACAAACTTACATTCTCAACTCCTACACTATTTTGTTTTGAAATTTTAATTCGCATCTTGGTTTTCTTTATCATTTAAAAAATTCGAAATGGTAGAGTAAATGATGCATTGGGAAGATAAATGGGTTGGTATGTTATTAATTTGTAAAAGTAAATGCTATATTGGGTAGTTAAATGGGTTGGTTTGGCGATTTTTTTTTCTTTTGGTAAAATTTACCCTGCATTGGCAGTGTAGTTGTATTTCATGTAAGAAGAGAGGGGGATTAGGTACCGTAAAAAAAACAATGCAACTAACACAAATATGTTGAATGTTGAAGGTAGGATTGTATAACACAAATATAATTCACATTTATGAACAAAACAAATACTACACGTTTTAAAAAACAAAGTCAATAAAATCAAAAAAAATCTATCTCAAGTCAAATTAAACAAGTTTCAAACTAAAATCATCTCAAACTAAATGGTCAAGTCTTCTACGTCCCAGTATGCTTCATCGTTTAGATCAGGCAAGCTACTCTGTGGTTGTACTGTATCATCTTGTTGTAATTAAAGTAAATAAGACTATTAAGCAATTTATTTACCTAAAATAAAATAATATTTAAATCAAATTTGTTAAACTTTACCTCAATTCCTTCCGTTAGCGGATGACTTCTACCACCTCCTCTAGCACGACCTCTACCACGACCTCTATCACCAGTTCTACCACCACCTCTACCAACACCTCTATCACCAGTTCTATCACCACCTCTACCACCACCTCTACCACCCCCTATTGCCTCTAACTCCACTTCCACCACCCGTTTGTGAACTTCTAAAGTATGAATAAATTCGCCCTCTATATCTATTCAACCTTGGACGTCCACGACTAACTACATATTTAAGATCTATTATATCTATTCCTTCAACCTCACCCTCACCCTCACCCTCACCCTCACCATCATGTGTACCTTCCAAATCCCAATTTGGAACTATCATATCATCATCCCAATTCATAAGGTCATGTTCCAATTTTTTCAAATTATACTTAATATATCGCCTCATCACTTCAGTGTCCAATGCAATATCGCAAAGCCGTTCAAAATGCTTTAATAGTTCCCTATACATCATGTATTCAGAAGTCATACGTGGGTAACCTCCTAGAAAGAAACGTTTCAAGTGCGGACGAACAACATATTTTCTCCTCCTTTTCAATATATACCTCTCGTCAAAGTTTTAAATCCTCTTGTGGGACAACACCTTTAGTATATGACAGCATAGAATACCCCTTGTTTCAAACCACTTGCAACTGCAACTTAGATATTCGCCAATAGGAGTATATTCAACCGTGAATACAAATGTATCTCTAGTGTAAAAACTCCTTAGCGAAGAATCTGATATAATGTATTTTTACACTCCAGGGGTTGCTTGATGATCTTCAGGGGTGCTGATTTCACAATGGAACAATTTCCTTAATTGTAACTGAAAAAATTCAAACACTTCACGAGTATAACATTTTTGAAATTTTTGCTCCCATGCGAATTCAGACAAACATTTTGGTTCAAAGCACCTTGACCTATATTCACCTTTCAATTCTTTCTCGAACTTTGATCTTATGGCTAACTCATATTTCTGAACAAATAGCTCCAAAGTGCTTTGGCGGGTGATAAATCCATCAAAGAAAGCATGCATGCCTTCACTTCTCTGTGTGGACAACATCCCGACCCAAAAGTGGTCATTAAGGTATACAGGAACCCACTTTTCCTTCTCCAAATACAGCTTATAAAAGCAATCCCTTTCCTCTAAATTATATTTTTTAATATATTCACCCCATCTTGTCTCAAACTCAGCAACGCTAATGCTATCAAGGACTAAGGCCTTAAATTCTGCCTTTGCAATCTTAGCATCAACAACTCTGCCTAACTTCTTAGGCAACTTAGCGAATATGTGCCAAATACAAAATCTATGTACCGTATTTGGTATCAATTCATTTATGGCAGCCTTAATACTATCACATTGGTCAGTCATGATAGCTAATGGACAAATATTGTTTAGAGCTCCAAGCCATGTAGAGATCACCATTTTGTAACTTATTATATCTTCACTAGACATAAGGGCACATCCCAAAAGTATGGACTGCCTATGCTGATTTACACCAACAAATGAAGCAAATGGCATATTGTATCGATTCACTAGGTATGTTGTATCGAGGCATATTACATCATGGAACTCCTCATATGCAACCTTGGAGTGTGAATGAACCCATACGACATTACGAAGTCGACCAAAACCATCCACATTTACGGAGTAGTAAAATTCCCTATGTTTTTGCTGCATGTCACAGAAGAACTTGAGCAATGATTGTGCGTCCCCTTCCTGTAAATGAAGCTTTCTACTCTTCAAAATATAATTTCAGCAATCCTTTGGTGTACACCCAGATTTTCGGGGCCACCGACAAGTACTTCAGCGACCTTTATATTTTTTGAGGGTCTTAAGCCAACAATATCTTTGGCTAAAAGAGTTCTCTTAAGAGACCTACTAAGCGATCTGTGTCCAGCCATCAATCGCGATAGTGCTGATTCCAATTGATGATTATGTTTTTTCACAACCTTTGAAACATGCCATGAATCATTCTGCTCCAAAACTTCATTTATTTTAGCAAGGCAGTTCATCCTCTTTGGTAACATGTTTATTCCTTGGTTTCCTAGACCTATCACAGCCATATTGAACATACCTAACAATATCACCACCTTTTTTGTTAGATGTTTTTTTAACAATGCAAAACCTTGATAATCTTGCATGTTCTTTATAAAAATTAAACATAACATCCTTACTAGTGAACCTCATCCCAGTAATTGGACCAGTTATGAGATCTTCTTCATTGAACTCGTTAGGCATTTCCCTTTCCTCTCCAGCTTCTGCCTCTTCCTATAAATAATGGCCGTCATCATCATCATCATAATCATCATCATCATCATCATCATCATCATCATCATCATCATCATCATCATCATCATCATCATCATCATCATCATCATCATCATCATTATCATCATCATAATCTAACCATCGTCATCAGCAGCAACATCGTCAACATGATTTTCTCCATCATTGAAGTTGCCGTCTGAATTAATGTCGATCGGATCATCTTCATTCATCAGATTGTCGTCCGAATTCAGCCCCAATGATATGTGTAATGCATTCCTTAGTTTATCCGACCTAGTTTCTAGGCTATTATTTGGGTTTAATGGCTCCAAACTAGTTTCTATGTTAGCATTCATATTTAGGTTAAGAATAAGGGTGGTGAATTGTGTGTTTAATGAAAGCTCTATTAAGATAAGTGTATGGTATGACAAGTTATAGTATATAAAAGAAAAAAAAAATATTATGTATACATACTAGACCTTTGAACTCCCCATCCGTATAAATTGTATTTAGAAAAAAATACGTAATATTATAAATTGTATTTTTTTTTTTAAATACGTAATAGTTATACCGTATAAAAGGAAAAAATATGAATGCCCATGCATGAGATAATGATGATTTATGGGCTCAATGTCTTGGTATAATCAATATTTATTAACTAATTTTGGAGGGAAAAATGGCCATTAAGCCAATTGTGAAGAGAAGGGCGTTAATGTATTTCACGGATGTGGACAAAGTTGGGCCACACTGAGTTTGGCCGAATAGCAGCACTCTTATTGTTAACGTTTCATTTAACTAAAGCACGATTTCATTATCTAATTCTATTCATATTTTCAATAAATTTTGCTTTGCACATATTTTGAACTGCGAGTATCTCGTAAACAGAAGTTTTCTCACTTTAGGTATTAGGTAGGGATAGACAGAGAAGAGCAACGTGCATGGAGAAGGAAGGAGGAGGAGATTTTCTTTCCTTGGCACATGCTGAATAGTCACATCATCGAGCCACCCCATTAACTTTTTAGCGTAATCATGATATGGGTATAGTTCATGCTTCTTAACCTCGTAACTATCCAAAAGTTGATTGACCACTAACTGGGAGTCACCAAAGACTTGCAACTGCAATTGCTTCATATCAATTGCCATTTCAAGCCCAAGTATTAATGCTTAATACTCAACAACATTGTTGGAATAGAGTTGTGTCAAGGTGAAGGAGTAGGGCAAGACTTCACCTTGGGAAGTGACAAATACTACGCCAGCGCCAGCGCCAGCACCAGCTCCCCCGCGATGCGCAGTACTATCAAAGTACATCTTCCATGGAGGTTGAACTTCAACGACCATTGCGTCCTCATCAGGTAGTTCGTCAGTTAGCTCCCATTACTTCGTTCTTGATCTTGAATACTTGAATTGTTCTTCGTTCTTGATCTTGAACTTGATTGCTTGAAGTTTGAAACTTGTAGAGAAACTTACGGCGTTTGATCCACGAGCTCTTTCTTGCTTCTTGTTATAACTTCTGGTCCCTTTTTTGAGTTATGACGACCCCTATTTATAGTTGTGAAAGGGAAGAGTTATGATAAGAATAAACTCTTTCCGATCAATCAAGTTGAAGTGTGACATGGCCGTATTTGATTGGCCAGAACATGTCACTTGCACACGTGGCACGATTTCATTGGCCTTTTAATGCGACTTGGCATGCTTTGTCATTTTGACACATGGCATGATTCTATTGGCTCTTCCGCGTGACTTGGCGTGCCACGTCATTTGACACATGGGCATCCATTTGGGCCTCTAGGAAGATGAAATCTTGGGCCTAAATTGGGCTCATCACTTTAGCCCAATTAAGTGGACTAGCCCAATGGATTAAAATTTATTTATTTAATTCATATATATTGGACTTATATAATTAATTAAATTATATTAGCTCATAATATTTATATGGCCTAAAATACATTTAATTGAGATTAAATCTAAATTTCATTATGGATTTAAATTCAATAAAATTTTAATTGTCTACAAATATCTTAATTAATCTTTTTTACTTAATGTTTAGTTTAGTTGTTGTTCCTGTTGTTCCTCAGGTACAAAAAACATATGTCTTATGATATAGATATTTAAAGATGATTTGAATATTGTAAAATCTTCACTAATTTAATGGCGTTAGCTTGTGTTGCCTACAATCAGGTGACATAATCCAAAGAAGCAAAGTGGGTTAACATTATGTATGTACTTTCTCATCATTTTGCTAATATATTATAATACAACATATCGTTCTTTACTTTATGCTTTTGAAGTTGTATGTCCTTATTTTTCTTTAATTTTTTTATTTTTTATTCATTTGCAGTTAATCTTTCAAATTGAATCACGTAAATTGTGATATTAGTTTTTTCAATATAACATAATATATTTTCCAATTTAAGTAAATGATAATGCAAATTATTATTCATTTTCTTAATTAATTACTTAATTTTCTTTACATCAAGAAAAAATTTAATTATGCGCTTGCAATCCGAACCCTTCATTTTCACCAATGAGGTTCTTGACTATTGACAACAAGTATTAAATACAGAAAAAAAATTACATGCAACGAACATTTTTCTTGAAATGAAAGAATGATGATAATAACAGTTATAAGTACATATCATAAAATTGAGGATTTTGTATTTGACATGTACATAATATATAAGAACAACTATGAGAAGGCAACTCTAAGGAAAAGATTTATATTAGTGATATAACTTAAGTTTTATACACATGTACATTATATTTTTTTAAAAACTTCTATCTCAACCAAACTTGCAAAAATTAGTTTTATAACTATAAGTGTACGACATGACATTGAAGGTTCTGTATTTGACATGTTCATAAAGAGAACAACCATGAGGAAAAAAATCTGATGAAAAGATTTAAAATTGTGGCAACAAAAAGAAATTAATCTCTTCTATCTCAATATTCTTTTTTTTACCGCGGCGAATTGCGGATATATTCTCTAGTTAAGAATAAATTGGGTAAAATAAAAGGTTCAAAATTAAATTATTTTTAAATATAAAAGAATATCTTTTTTTCTTCAAACGAACTAATAAAAATAGTGTATCATTTAAATTGAGACAAATACATCTAAGATACAATATTGCAAATAAATGGAGTGCTTAATAATTGCACTTTTGATGTTGTACTTTTTTTCTCTTTTCTGATGTTTGAAGTGAGAGAGAGTTCCACTAGATGGTTTAAAATTTTAGGAAATATGAAAGGAACATGTATGCTAAAAGACAAGAATATGGACCACTTGCACTAGGGGGATGTCACCAATTAGATGAAATTCATGTGGTCGGCTTTGATGTCATGAATAGTGCCTTCCACGACATACTACACAGATCGGATCTCTCATACGGGACGGGACTACTTTGCTTAGATTTGTCGTTCTTTTTTTCTTTTAGGTAGGAGTGTATAAGGCGGATTTAGAATTTTTAATGCATATGTGTACTACTCAAAAAAAGAGAAGCAAAGATTTGACTGTACAACAAAAAAGCAGGAGGGACAAATATTTAGTCCATCCAGTGCGTAGGCCAAGAGATAACGAAAAAAATGCCAGGAGATATGGGTTCATTAAGCTAATTAATTCCAAAAGTTGAGTTGAAAACAACGTGATACATAAATAAGACAGTAATAATCTAATAATATTCCAACACGTAGCTTCGACCTGTAAATAAACGTTTTCCAAGCGTCTTTTGCTGATTAGTCCAAAAGGTATCCTTTGGTTTAACTCATACTATATATATCTTATTAGTCCGTACTTCAATTTATATCGAGTAGGTACTTCAATTTATATCGAGTAGGTCCTTTTTGGGGTACTGATTGTTAGGTGTTTGTTATGATTTTCTTATCATATTTGATTTTCTTATTTCTTGAAGGAAATGACAATATAAGTTTTCTTTTTTTTAGAAGGAAATTGTTATCGCTTCTGTGTTAAAATTCAGAAAATCAGAAGAACTGTTAGAAGAAACAGAAAATAT
>ML379986.1:422-12093 GCA_005239525.1 Nicotiana knightiana | reverse complement strand
GCGTTCTTCATTCAAGCAAGAATACTTCAATTATTTATAGAGTCAGTTGTTGAGTTTGTCGTTTAGTTGAGAAGGAGTTTGTATTAAACTCAACTTCCTTCCTTCGTTACTTTCCTTGTTGAATTCAACTTCTATTCTCTTATCAATTTGCAAACATTTCGCATTAGGAGACACTCTTCTTGTTCATTGATACTTCACATTCGCATTCATCTCCTATGCATATAAGGTTTGTGTGCCAATGCGTCAGGTCAAATATGTATGCTCTGATGGACCTGGTTCAACTGGTCAGACATTTGTCAATCTTCAAAACTATGCAGTGACTTGGTTCAACACCACGACTCCCCGAAGCATTGTGAGATGCCTGAAGCAAAAACTGAAATGGCTTGGGAGGATGTCATGTATCAAAGGTACCCTTCCTCCAGATGAGGCACCACTAAAACTACTGGAATGACGAGGCCTCTTATCAGACACCGGCCCCCTCTTATGACCACGAACCATCTCGATCTGCCTAGAAATATCTATGGCCCCCTAGAAAGAGATATCATCTTATGTCTCCTTAGCCATCTGTAACCTAATAGTCAAAGTGAACCCATAAATGAATCTCATCACTCTCTCCCTACAGGGTGACACTCATACTACCCTGGTGAGGACGCTCAAACTTCCTACGGTAATCCTCTCTTATAGTGATAGGAATGAACTTCTCTAGAAATAGCTGTACAAACTTATCCCAAGTAAGTATAGGCGAACCAATTGATCTGGTCAACATAAATCTCTCCACCATTTCTTGGCGGAACCAATCATCTAAAACACTACAAAGTCGACCTCACTGGTCTCAACTATACCCATGTTGCGCAACACCTCGCGGTAACAGTCTAGATAATCATGTGGGTCCTTATAAGGTGCACCACTAAAATGAATAGGGAAGATCTTGGTAAACTTATCCAACCTCAACAAGGCCTCAGAAGACATAGCGTGCCTATCATCATCTTGTGCCGTAACAACTGGCTAAACCACCTCAATTGGGGGGCTACTAGAGTCTAATGCAAGGGAGGAGGCTGCTTTGAGGTATGAGTAGTGGGAGTCTGTGATCCCCTCCCAGCCCGAGAGACAACTGGTGCCACCGGGAATGTACCGGTCTGGGCCACACTCTCCATAAGGCCCACCAAGCGGACTAGAGAGTCCTGAAGCGCTAGAGTGGCTATGAACCCCTCTAGGACCTGAACTGGTCTGATGGGCACGATCAGAGGTGGGACCTCTTCCTCATGATCAATCTAAGGCTCCATTGTGGGTGCTGCTGCTCGAGCTATAGGCTAAGCTCTACCTCTACCTTGGCCCCTTCCCCTTGTAGTAGCTGCTACAGGGGGCTCCGCCTCCTGTCTGGCTGTAGATGTTATACATGTTCTCACCATATGTGAGAGAACATGAATAGAATAGTTCAATCATCAATGATAGAATAAAAGCACAATAGAGAAGGAAAGAAGTGAAATTTTTCCCTAAACTCCATAGCCTCTGGAAGATAAGTACAGACGTCTTTGTATCGATCCTCCAGACTCTACTAAGCTTTCTCGTGAGTCGTGAAACCCAGGAAACCTATTGATCTAAAACCAACAAGTCACGACCCGAAATTTTTGCCCTCTGGACCATGATTGCGCCTAACATTTCACTTGCTAGGCAAGACAACGTTAGATATAGTTATTAGCCATTTTTGACAATTCAAGTTAAATGAAAACCAATAAACTGAATAAATTGAATTAGAGTAATAAACTAAAATAATAGCGATATCCAAATACAATCTCAGAACTAGTGTCACAAGTACACGAGCGACTAGAGTACTACAAATAATAGTCTGAATGAAAGCATATGTAACGACCCGACCAACCGTTTTGCGCTCTAGCACGTCGATCAATGGTCTGCGGCCTTGAGTAGCTTCAGTTCAGCTATTATGACTTGTACGTGTGGTCGAAATTGAATTTCGAAAGTTCAAAGTTGATTTGGAAGTAATTCTAAATTCGAAAGCTTTAAGTTGGAAGGGTTAACTAAGGTTTGAATTTTGAGTAAACAACCTCGGAATCGGGATTTGAAGGTTCCAATAGGTTGATAATTTTGGACTTTTGAAAGGGTGTGTGTTTGGGTTGAGTATGGGGTGGTCCGGAAGCATTTCAGTGTCGATTAAGAAAAGTTGGCATGTTGGAAGTTCTAAAATTTCATAAATTTGGTTTGAAGTGGATTTTGATGTTATCGATGTCCGTTTGGAGTTTCGATCCTTGGAATAGGTTCGTATCATGATTTGTGACTTGTGCGTAAAGTTTGGCGTCATTGCAAAATGTTTAAATGTAATTCGGACGCGTTCGGAGAAGTTTGAAGGTTGGAAGAAAGTTTTTTGGCCGTCGATTCGTAATTTTGATATTGTTTGACGTGATTTGAGGCTTCGACTAAGTCTGTATCACGTTTTGGGATGTGTTGGTATGTTTGGATGGGGTACGGGGGGCCACTGGTTTGAAACAGATTGGAATTCGGATTTGAGGAGATGACATTGCTGCTGAAGACTAGTGTAATTACACCTACAGAAGAAGTGGCCACGGGTGCGGTCACGCAGGTGTGTAGGGGCGTCACAGTTACGATTTTTGTGAAGAAAGTCTGGGGGCGCAGGTGGGAGGAAAATTCTGCACCTGCGAAGTCGCAGATGCGGAGAAGGGGTCGCAGAAGCGGTGTTGAGTGAGAGGCTGTGGTAGCCCACAGCGTAGGTGCGACGGAATTTCCGCACCTGTGAGCTTGCAGGTGCAGGCTGTTGGTCGTAGAAGCAAGAAGGGGCCTTGGTCTGAAAGAGCACGGAAGCGGAGGGATTCCATAGAAGCGGTATCTTGTCCGTAAACGTAAAGTGTTGGGAGTCAGGGGGTTTTCACGGATGCGATGTTTGGACCGCACCTGCGGAACAACAGATACGGTCAAGTGACCGCATGTGCGATGATCGCTGGGCAGAGGGCCTTGTTAAGTACGTGTGCTTGCCTCATTTTCATTTCATTTTTTCCATGGGAACCGACCTTGAAGCAATTTTGGAGCGTCATTTTCATTTTCAATCGTGAGGTAAGTAATATCTACATGTTGTGAGTTAAATATACGAATTTGGGCTTGTAAATACATGAAAAATTATGGAAATTGTGGGATTTTAAGAGAAAACCAAGAAATTGGTATTTTTGAATTTTTACCACGAAATTGGACATGGAATGAGGAATAAATTGTATATTTGAGTTCGTGGTGTTATGGGTAAAGTTTATCTTCAAAAAAATTTCGGAATCCGAGCACGTGAGCCCGAGGGTTGACTTTATTGACTTTTCGAGCGGAGTTGGGAAGTGTTATGAATTAATTAATTTTTTAATTTTTACCACGAAATTGGACATGGAATGAGGAATAAATTATATATTTGAGTTCGTGGTGTTATGGGTAAAGTTTAACTTAAAAAAAAATTTCAGAACCCAGGCACGTGAGCTCGAGGATTGACTTTATTGACTTTTCGAGCGGAGTTGGAAAGTGTTATGAATTAATTAATTATGATGTTGGAGTATATTTTTATTGGATTCCGTGATCGTTTGACTAGTTTCGGAACGTTTGACTTGGAGTTGAGTGTTAGAGTGGTGTTGAAGCTGGTTATGGGACTTTGTAGTGAGGTAAGTCTCCTGTCTAACTTTTTGAGGGGGAAACTACCCCCTAGGTGATATAATTGTTATGTACTATTAGTTGTGGGTGCTTCTTACCCACGAGTGACGAGAGTGCGTATGTTGCTAAAGCATGTTTATGTCCGGGTAGACTTAGAACTTTACCACGTAATATTTGGAATAATTGAATTCATTCTGCTGGATTAATTAATTGAAATTATAATTGAACTTGATTTAGAAATATATACATATATATTAGGCCAATCCTTATTATCTTGAGTTGTTGGCAAGTTATTTGAGAAATGGTAAAGGTTATACTCACCTTGCGTTCATATACTGTATCGTAAGCTCGTGTCTCGTAATTCGATAATTCCTTTCCTTTCTTGTGGAGCGGGCCGAATGCCTTGGTAGGATTATGTACCACACTCTCATGGGAGTGGGTCGTTCGCCTCACCAATATAATAGATGCATCTATGGTTCGTGTCGCTCGACCCTTGGCAATGTACACGTTATGATGGGCTCGGGTCGATCGCCTCGGCAGTATCATATTCTTTTAGAGATCTGGTCATATAACCTCGGCATAATCATTATATCACTAGCAGTCCAAATATTCTCAAGATATTCCTTCCATTGATGCCTTGCATTTTATATGGGAATTCTTACCCGTTAGTTATTGGCACTTGATATTTTTGAGTTGTCGAGATGGAATACGAGATTGAGAAATTGATATCGTTAAAAGAAATTTGGAAGATTGTGTTAGTTATAGATTTACCTTGCTAATATTGTTGTACTCTTATCTGTTTATGATTTACCATATTGATTTATTGGACCACTAGTAAGTGTTGGTGTAGACCCCTCATCACTACCTCTCCGGGGTTAGGCTAGATACTTACTATGTACGTTGATTTACGTACTTATGCTGCACTTTTGCACTAAATATGGAGGATCTGACAAGTTCATTTGATGATCATCTTGGCTCGTAGGCGCAGTTTTTGAGGAGACTTCATGTGAGCTGCATTCCAATCTACGAATCGCAGTCCATAGAGTCTCCATGGTACTATTTATTTTATCTTGTGTTATTCACATTCTAGACAGATGTTGTATTATTATTGTACTCCTTAGTAAATGCCCATGCACTTGTGACACCGAGTTCTGGGGGTACCTATTGGGTGTTCGTTAATTTAGTTCGTATAATTTTTATCATTTCACCTTGTAATTTACACCTTATACGGAAATTGGAAAATAAAATCACGGGTTTTCTACAAGTACTAGATTTTACACTACTTATTCAAAGGGTTTCATGATTTAGAAAATAATAAAATGAGTAACTAAGTTGATTAATCATTGTTGGCTCTCCTAACAGCGGCATTAGGTGCCATCACGACCTATCGCGGATTTTGGGTCGTGACACTTTGGTATCAGAGCGTCAGGTTCACTTAGATCTCACGAGTCATGAGCAAGTCTAGTCGAGTCTTGCGGATCGGTACGGAGGCGTCTTTGCTTATCTTCGGGAGGCTACAGGGTTGTTAGGAGCACTTCCCTTCTTTATTCCTCATCCTGCAATTTGATTTCATTAAAGCTTATGCCTTCATTTCCTTCCCACTCGGTCTTATGCGACGTGGGGCACTTGTCATCAATTGAGCATCGAGGTGTTGTAAATGGTACCGCAACTGTAGTGCAAGATATTTTTCCCTGCATATTCGAGTGGGCTATTATTGTCAACTTGCGGAAGGGTGTTCTGTCGTTTCAACCCAGTATCTGTATTTCCGATGGTTTCGAGGCTATGCACGGATTATTATGAGGTTCATGCATTGTTATCACACATTGTTGGTGTAATTGTAGGGTTTTCATTTATGTGTCGAGGAAGTGAATGACTTGAAATGAGGATTTCTCAGTGCACGATTTAGAGGTTCGGCATTTAAATCCAACGGAGGAAAGGCAATCGGACTATGGATGTTCAGGCTTTGGGTAATGGAGTAACGAGACTTGATATTTTCGAGCAAGGTGGAATTCTCATTTTAGAGGTGTTTTCATTGTCCTTGTTTGAACTCATTAAGGTCCACCAGTGTTATGGTCTTCTTCGATTTGTCTTCGGGCCAGGGTGTTGTGAAATGGTTCCTGAGAAGCGTTGTCAAAGATAGCAGTGTGTAGAAGTTTCGTAATCAAATTGGTGTTTCTAATGTTGATGGATCGAGAAAGATGATCTTCTAGGAGGTTTAGAGTTGGTAGAAATTTTTTAGTTCAGGTGCTACATGTATGGATTCGATTTAAGGCAATATGTGGGCAGTGAAGGATAAGGAGGACATGGCGGGAGGTGTCTCGCGGTGGTTGAATTACTAGCGGGTTAAGTATGAAAAGAAAAGGTTGAGAAGTTGCTTAAAGGAGATGGTTTAACCAAAGTGAGAGTGGTAGAGTAGCACATGGATTCTGTGGTAGGATAGTCACATGCCTTGAGAAAAGTTTAGAGCGATTTAGGAATCGAGTGGGAAGCGACTAGGTCTACGAACTTTATTTGAGATGGAAGCTACAACACTGAGAAAGACTGAGTATGGAAAAGAGGAGTTTGCTTTAAATGAAGAGGGGTGTAATAACTTGATTACTATTTTTTTATGCAACATGACTTCGAGTTTGGAACGTATTGTCGGACTTTTAGTTGATGTCAATAGGGAAGGAACAGACTTGTACAGCTGGTGGACAAACATGGGCTCATGGGGGTTTACTGAATGTGTGGTAATTGTACGCAGTGTAGCGTCGTTGGAAGATATCGGCATGGAATTCTACAGGTGGTTTATCTCCTGTGAGAGGGTTAGAGGTTGCATGATGTTGATGAAGCTTCTACGAAAAATTCTACTTGCTACCCGGTAAGAAGTCGAATTTGTGATTGTGGCTGATGATTCAGAATGTTCATGAAAGGTTTAACAAAAGATTTCGAAAAATTGGGCGGGTTAAAGGTGCGAGATCATGGAGATTGAGAAGGAGTAATCTTTGTGGGTTCTAGGTTTATGTAATTGTAGCTTAAAGCTAAGTGGGGGAGCCCACAGTTCACTATTGGATCACGTGGTTGTCTGCTTGTGCGATTTCTTGTTATCGGTGCATTAGTGGGTTATTATGACTAAGAAAATAAAAAATAAGGGGTAATTCGAGCGAAGAACTTGATGAATGTGTGTTATACTTCTCCTTATCGATTCATGTGCAGTTTTGGGAAGAATCAGAGTTTATGCTTCTTGTGGATGTGATGTACAAGGAAAATAATTTAGTCGGTTACTTCTTTGAGAGGGTGTGTTGGAGTTTGGTTATACCCGGGACCAGGACAGAGTGGGTGGATCTCAATAGTGGTTTTAATGGGTTCAAGGATGTAAGCACGGTGTCTAAGGATTTTGGGTTCGTTGAAGATCGAGTTTTTGCCGTGGGTATTGAGACAATTTGATCTCGTGATTTGGGTCATTCGGGATGAATGTTGATCGAGTTTCGTTATGTTTTTGAATGGAGCTATTATTATTTTTAAGGCAGGTTAAGAGTAAATTGGAGGAAGTTGGGTCGGTTGGTAATGGTTTGAATCAACGCGATTGAGGCAATGATCAGTTCCTACCGCATGTTAATATTATACAGGTAATTTATGGTGGTACGTGCGGGCTTGACAGCCGCCGTAATTTGATTGATTTGCAGGTATTTGATTATAATGTCTTGTATGTGTAGATGGATCCAAAAAGAGTTATGGTGGTTCAGACCACAACTTGAGGTTTGTAGTTTCTGCGGTTATAGGAATTCGATTGCGTGTTGCCATCGTTCCTCTGAAATGTGTTGAGTGAAAGGGGTTCTAGACGATGAAGTGTTTATTATATTGGTGGTTCATAGTTATGATGAAATTCTTGTACTCTCGCGTAGTGGCATGATAGGTGCACTGAGCATATGGGAATTGGAAGTTGAGGATCAAGGATGCGGTTCGGTGTTGACAAGAACTTCACGAGCTCGGATGAGCAGAAAAGAATTCACATGTTCTGAGTAAGCTGGTATTTTCTTTAGTGTCACCTGAGAACATCGTCCTATGTAAAAGGCTTTGTGTACTAATTTGCGGATTCTCGATTTGCTTTATAGCATTAGCACTATTGGTGGTATGGAGGTGCAGGCCTTGCTACCTGGTGCGAAAGGTCGTGGGAGCGTATCACACGGGAAAATCTGTATAAGTGTGACATATTAGTCACTTGACTGTTAAAGATTGAAACCAAGCATGGAGATTATGGTACCATCGCTAATATGAGAGTTTATGCCTGGAAGGCGCTTAATTCCTTTGGTTGTGAACTGTGGGAGATTGTTCCGAATTGGAACGGCTGCTCGTGTGTGTCATGAATAGGGCCATTATGGATCCTCGAAAGTTTGTTGGCCCATTATGATATAATCAGGATCGACTTGAGGTCCGTTTGTGGGTGTAATGTGAATGTGTGCTCTACGTCAGGTCAGATGTGTTCATTTGGCATAGCATTGCTTACAGAGGAGTCTTTCGGCATTGGATGTTATTCCCGTCGTCAGCTATTCCATGTAATACTCTATTGTGCCATGTAGGTTGTGAGACGACTTGATTATTCGCACATATGTTGTGGTCCCGTGTAGCTTGTGGTATTATATGAGCATGATGGCTCTAGAGATGCAGGTCATTTATTGCACCTTAGTCGTGCCTGGGTTTTGTAGCGTATGGTGCTATCCGTCTCCCCAGGGTTGTATTTTTTCATTTGGCGTGCTTGTGGTCGATATTCGGGTATTTCGTAGGTATAAGAATTACGGCTTGATGGGTATCTCCTTATTTATTGTTATGTGTGGATCGGGTGGTACACCGCCACATATATGTTACTTGGGTTGGGTTGCACGCCACACCGGTATTGTGTGTGGAACGAATTGCACGCCGCAACAGTGAGATGTTGAGTACGGTTCCCTATATCTATTCTTGTGTATTTTGTTTCTCATTCTCTGAGAAGGGTTCATAGCATATGTTTGATCATTTTATTCATTACGCGGGCTGGGTAATTCTTTTCCAGAGTTCGTTCCTCATTATGTGTCATATCAAGTTGTGGCTTGCCGGCATTGATGGCATCATATGAGATCTTGGTCAGTGTTTGAGGTGGCTTATTGCCTAAACAACTTGTACTGGGTGAGATGAGATTATTGGACCTGAAATCAGTGCAATCAGATTTGTATAAGGTATATTAAAGAGCAAATATCGTTATTCAGTTCAGAATGAGGTAATGGTTTTTGTCAGGAGGACAAACTCCATGATTTGTTGATTTGGCAGATGGTTATGAGTTTCTACACATCTCTTTCATCGTGGGAGTGTTGCAAGAGTTGGAACCGGGCTTACATGTGTAATGAGGTGTATTGCGGGCATTAGATTCGTGAAATTTCAGCTACTATGGTCGGAGAATGCTATTATGGTCAAACGACTTATGCGGTGCATGTCGTGATTTCAACGGAGGATCATGATCATGTCGATACAGTGTGTGGTGATTGATGAGGTGTTTGTATGTTAGAATTGGGTCTCGTGGAGAATTCCAGATGTTGGAATTTGGTTCTAAAGCTTGTTAGATAAGGTTATAGGAAGGATCTCCAGTCTGGCTCGAGCTAACGTGCTCACATGGGTTGTGGTGGCACTGTAAGGTGCACGTGGTGTTAAATAATAATTTTGGACAACTTCGGAGCAGTTCTTAGCATGTTCGAGGACGAATGTATGTTTAAGTGGAGGAGAATGTAATGACCCGACATGTCATTTTGGGCTCTAGTGCTTCGATCAGCGGTTTGAGGGCTTAAGTAGCTTCACTTCATGTATTATGACTTGTACGTGTGGTCGGAATTAAATTTTGGGAAGTTAGAAGTAAAGAAAATTCTAAATTCGGAAGCTTTAAGTTGGAAGGGTTGACTAATGTTTGACTTTTGAGTAAACGACCTCGGAATCGGGATTTTAAGGTTCCAATAGGTTCATATGATGATTTCGGACTTGGGCGTATGTTCGGGTTAAGTATCAGGTGGTCCGAAAGTATTTCAGCGTCTATTATGGAAAGTTGGCATTTTGGAAGTTCTAGAATTTCATAAGTTTGGTTTGAAGTGATTTTGATGTTATCGATATCCGTTTGGAGTTCCGAGCCTTGGAATAATTTTGTATCATGATTTATGACTTGTGTGTAAAGTTTAGCGTCATTTCGGAATGTTTAAATGTAATTCGGACGCGTTCGGCGAAGTTTGTAGGTTGAAAGTTGGAAGAAAGGTTTTTGGCTGTCGATTTGTAATTTTGATGTTGTGTGACATGATTTAAGGCTTCGACTAAGTCCATATCGCGTTTTGGAATATGTTGGTACATTAGGATGGGGTCCCGGGGGCCTCGGGTTTGAAACAGATTGAAAATGGATTGGAATTCGAGTTTGAGGAAATGTTGTTGCTGTTAAAGACTGGTGTAATCACACCTCGGAAGGAGTGGTCGTAGGTGCGATCACGCAGGTGTGTAGCGAGTCATCGCATGTGCGATTTTCGTGAAGAAGTTCTGGGGCGCAAATGCGAGGAAAATTCTGCACCTATGAAGTCGCAGACGCAGAGAAGGGGTCGCTGTATTGGTAAAAAAAGAGTTTCACACGTAAGCCTGCTCTTGACAACTTAGCCAATTATGTGGACACAGGAGAATGCGACAGCTGGATGTGATTCTTTGAAGAGGTACGGTACAAAGAGGCACGATTCAATAAACCCTCGAGCTCATCAACCACGGGAAACTCAACCTGATCAAGACAGGGAAGACACGGTCAAAATGAATCTGGACAAAGCTACGGGCAGATTCAAGAAGCCACAATTGATTACTCGTACGTTATGTAACCGTACCCCAATTACCGTTATCCTTTGTAACGCCCCATTAATGTCATAATTAGTCATTAATGGGCAATCATAGCAAGAGTTGCGCGTTATATCAAGGAATCTCCTATACAAGGGAGGGGAACACAGCTTGTAAAGGCATCCGATTCTCAAATACAATCTACTTTGCTTTTCTATATTTCTACAATATTGTCTATTATTCATTTTTCTCTATTTCCTTGATTATTAGTAACCTGTGTTCATCCTAGAAATATCTTTAGTCAAAGGATCTAATTCTTTGGTGAAACAAATTGGTTCTATTACCGGGAATCTGATAATCTTTGTTTGCTTTTCAAGTGATATCCTCTGAACTATGTCGAACTCCAACGACAACAACAACAAAGGAATGAAACCCCAGTTCCATCGCCTTCAGGAACCCTACGTGGTTCAAGGGAACAATCCCCAGAAAGATCCAATAACAACAATGGTGATAATGATCAAATGGTGGAACAAGATCGTGTAAAGCAAATGATTGCAGAGTATGTGAGCCAAGCTTTGCAAGAATTTGCGAGGGGATTACCGGCAGCGTTACCTGCCACCCCCCAATAATACCATCACCATGGAAAATCCTCAATCTGGGTTGGCATACTCAGGAAATGGAGATAATCCTATTGAATCTCTCGAAGAANATTTACTGCTAACCATGCAGAAACAGATGAAGGAGCAGAACGATCGCATCGAACAAATTCCTGGAGTACCACCTATCATCAAAGGCATTGATGTTGATAGGTATTCTCAACAACCTTGGAAGCCAAGTGCGGCACCCTTGCCTATATTTCCAAGAATTTTAAAATGCCTGACGTTCCCAAATATGATGGAACAACTGACCCACGTGATCATGTGACTGCTTTCACTACTGTAGTAAAAGGCAACGACTTAACAAAACAAGAGATTGAATCAATCCTTGTCAAAAAATTTGGGGAAACACTTACCAAAGGAGCCCTAACCTGGTATTCTCTTCTCCCTGAAAATTCTATTGACTCTTTTGCTGAGCTTGCAGATTCATTTATAAAAGCACACCCTGGTGCACAAAAAGTTGAGAAAAGAATGGAAGACATATTCAAAATAAAATAAGGAGACACGGAACTACTCCGTGAGTTTGTAGATAGGTTTCAACGAGAAAGAATGCAGTTACC